>JAMAHA010000067.1:0-138558 GCA_023626555.1 Penicillium sp. PF2412A | reverse complement strand
CTTTATTCTATACACTACTTCGCGTATACGAGGGCGATTTCGGCTATTAATCCTTGACGGGCACGGTAGCTATCTTATACCTTAGTTCGATCGAATCTGTGCTAAAAACGATATTATACCACTTTGTATGCCTTCACATTCATCTTACTTGCTATAGCCGCTTAATATTAGGTGCTTTGCAGTGCTAAAGCGTGCCTACGGGCGCTTTATAAGCGATTTAGCCCGAACAGGCTATAATCATATCGATAAGCTTAATTTCCTCACTAATTATCCACGCGCGAGGTTAGAAGCTTTTTAGCCGAATATTATTCAAAGTAGCTTCGCAGCTACTAGTATCGTACTAGTTAATACCGATAGGGTGCTTTCGAAGCTTAATATATCTCTTCGAACGCCCTCGCCACTACTAAGCCGACTAAGCAGCAGATCTAGCTAATTTACCCTAAAAACGCTAAAAACAGCAATTCAGCTAGAAAAGCAAGCTTCTATGCTTAAGGAGCTTCTAAAGTAGCGATCGTATAGCCCGCCTACCCCGTCGAAACTTATACTTAATTAAATTATTAAGGGCCACTATATAGCTCTGTATAACACTGCGCTACTAGCGAAGGAGAACGCCGATCTACGCGCATCGAATAAAAAGAAACGTTAAAAGCGTACTCGATCGACTAGGCGGATTGAACACGAAGGGGGCCTATTAATTAAAGAGGGCCTATAGCTAGTTCAGCAGCCAATTCAACCTACTAAAGCTAATAAGATAGTATCGCATGAACAGGGCGATTTACCTAATCAGCAGGATCAGCCACGCAGGAGGGCTCTGCCTACGTGTGGTGGATGCGGAGAAATTGGGCATAGGGCCAATCATTGTAATAAACGATAGTCTTAGCTGAATTGATGCGTTCTGGTTGATTATTTTATTTTAAAATTTTATCATGGGGTTGGGTGGCCAGGGTGACCGTGTAGCCAGGGTGACCGTGGATTACGTTATCGTAGGTTTTTCCCTCTCTCTTTTCTTCCTTCTCCCTAGACTTCCGAATCCTAGTTAATCTCGCCTCCAGATTGCTTCTATGCCTTGTAGACCTGTAGGTCTATTATATAGTAATAAATAATTTAGCTAATATATCTAAGATAACTAGAGCGTATCTTTTATTAGGTTAGAAGTCTATACTAAGACTTTAACAGTTACTATATATAACCTATCTAGCCCGGAATTCTAATATATACCCTTCGGTATCTTGTTTAATATCGTAAACCTATTTACCTAGGAGGATCTTAGTACCCTTCGGTAGATTAGATACTAAAGTTATTATATTAGATACCTTAAATTTCTTTAGTGAGGTTTCTTTAGCTTTAAGCTATTAGTTAGTAAACTAGGATTTTATAGCTTCCCTATAGGTTTAGGGAATTTTAACTATTACCGACTATATTATTTTAGCGGCTATACTTAATATACTAGGTCTAATTAGATAATCTTTAGTAGACGTAGCGAAATATAAGCTGTCTTTAGTTCTTTCTTCTTCTTCTTCGACTAGCCCTTTTATAGTATATCTAACTATACCCTCTATAAGTTATCTTAGGATATACCTCCGCGGACTTCTTCTTGCTAGAGAGATAGAATATCTCCGGTTACTTATAAAATTAGGCTAGTTTATAGTAATTATATTAATAGGGTCGGCTAATAAGACCTATAATATTAAGTAGCTATAGAACCTCTACAGAATTACTACTAGAGGTAGAAGTTATAGTTAAGCTAATTAGGAGGGTATCTTAGATTTTTTAATAGTTAGGTTCGGGTTAGATTCTAGTATAGGTAGGAATTATCCTAGTATAGTCCTTCTCTTAATTAATAGGATTAGGCTATCTAGGTTCTAGCGCGAAAAAATTCCTTCTTAGTTAGGAATTAGGTCCCTAGGGATTTAGACTTCGGGATTAGGTTAAATATTAGAAGCTCTTTTCCTCGGTTATAATAGTAGAATTTTACGATATTAGAAAGGTTATAAAATTAGGATATTTTAATCCTCTAGTATAGTTAGTAGTATACTTAGAGGATTTAGAGCGGTTTAAGGAAAGATTCGTCTTTTACGTAATTCTAGCCTTTTTAGGAATTAGATTTTAGGAGGTAGGAGATCTTATTCTTATCCTTTCTTTTTCTAGAGAGATAGAATTTTTAGGGTTTAGGAAGTTTATAAGATTTAGCTATCTTTATAGATATTTAGGTTTATATTAGATAGTAAGTAGGTATTATAGTTAGGATTACTATAATAGTCATTATTGATAGACCTACAGGTCTACAAGGCACGGAAGCAATCTGGAGGCGAGATCAACTGAGATTCAGAAGTCTAAAGAGGAGGAAGAGAGGGAAAAACCCACGATGGGGAAAAACCCTCAAGCCACATGACCGCTGCTGGGCCTTGCACAACACAACAAACATCCTGAGAGGGCAAACTCTCTCAATTATTAGCGCGAGTAGTTTAGTTAGGGCTATTTAATCGTTTTATAGTTATATTATTTATCTTTTTAATACTCTAGAACTTTATATTCTCAAGTTTTCCTTATATAACCTATTTAATTTAATTATTTAGGTCTAAAGGTAATATAGATAGTTCTTCCTAAAAGTCGATATCTCTCCTAATTATAACTTTTCTTTTACTTAGGTTATAAATTCTATATTAGTAGCTATTCTTACTATTATACCTAACTAGGTATCTAATCTATACTCTTGGGGCTATCTTTTATTCTTAGGTTCGTTATTCTTTTAGAATATAGATATAGGCTTTAGAGTACTAGATATATAAAAATCCTAGATCGATTAGTTACTTTACCCTAGAGCTATTAGTATTATACTAGTACTTATTCTATCTTTCTAGGAGGGATAATTTTTTATTTAGTTTACAGATTTGGTTTATAATATAGGTAGTAGTAACTATAGCTTCTGGCTATAAAAATATAGGAGCCTAGGGAGTAGCTACTATAAGGGTTCGGGCCTCCTATATAATAAGATATCTAGAGCTTTCGGTAATACTATTTTATTTATAGGTATATAGGGTACTTATTAAGAAAGTATATTCTTTTTGCTTAGCTTATTCTTTAAATTTAAAGAAGCTCCTATCTCTATCTATCCGGATTTTAGAAGGCTAGGTATTAGTAGAAATAAAGATATATTTTAGTATTTAGATTAGGATATCCGAGGCTTAGCCTTTTATCTTTATTAGAATAGCCTATCTAAACCTAGTAGCGTTATCTACTATAATTAGGATATATAATATATTTCTAATTCTAAGAGGGCTATATAGTTAGATATCGATATAGATAAATTCCTATAGTATCTTAGAACGTATTTAGGTTATATAGGATACAATCCTTTTAGACTTCGTAATTTTATAGGCTTCGTAATTAAAATATTTATCGCTATAGACTTCCTTACTAATCTTATAGTAGTTAATCTTTATAGTAGGCTATCTAATATAGCCTAGGTAGTAGTAGACTACTTCTAGTAAGATTATAGTAAAGGAGTATATAGTCGCTATAAATAGGGGGGCCTTCTTTTCGAATACTATAGATAGTTTAATTAAGATAGCTTTTAGAAATAGGATACTACGTTTTCTAGATATATATACTATAATCTTTTATTTATTATTTAGGTTAATAAATATATTTTCCTAATCTTTCTAGCCTATTTTATAATCCTTATATATTTAGGTTATAGATAGGAGGTTAAAGTTACCTATTAGTATATATTTATATTAAATATTAAGAGTTTTAGTATCTTCTAGGAGGATTAATTTAATTCGAGCGATCGCTTTTCTAAGGGATTTAACGGTTCTTCTATTAGAGGTTTAGTATTAGTAGCTATAAGGATTACTTTAGAATTTTATAATTATATTTCTATTAATATAAATCGAGCGAGACGCGCCTAAGTTAACGATCTATTTAGTAGAGGAGTTCCTTTTAACTAAGGCTATAGTAAGTTAAGGATTTAGATAGTTAGCGAAGTCGAATTCTACTACTATAAGAGTGTAGTAGTATCAATCTTCGTCTTTATTAACCTAAATAGCTATATTTACGCTCGTAGTTATATTACTATCTTTATCTTCTTTAAAATCTCTTTTATATAGTTAAGACTATAATTAGGATTTCTTTAATATAATTAAAGTCTAATTTCTATCGTTTTTTCTAATAGAAATTAGTACTAATAGGTTTTATTAGTTTTTTTAAGAATTTTAGGAGGATTAGGTAGAGTTCTAGATATTACCTCCGTTCTTCTTAATCTTATTATTATATATTATAGTCTATCCCTCTAGTAGTAGTCTACTCAGGTTATCTATATTCCTCTATAGGGTATTTACCTAAATATCCTTAATAGGCTTCTAATCTAATAATCGCGATATAATAACTAGATAGATATAGTCCTTAGTAATATAACCCTTTCTTCTATAAAAGAAGTAGTTACTATTTAGAGTAATTTAATTTAGGCCCTTAATCTATTCTTTTACTTATTCCTATAGTAATTTACCTCTTAGGAGTATATACTTTAGTAGGAGGTATTTATCTTTATCTAATAGGGGCTTCGAAGGCTTTATCGAGGTTATAACGCTCGAAAATTAGTAATTTATAATTTCTAGATCGTAGATTACCTTAGTAAAGATTTAGAAAAGGTCTAGGATAGTAATCTTTACGATACTTTTATATCTATTAGAATAGTCTACTAGTCTAGTAGCTACGAATATTAGGATATCGCTTTATAATTTATTAAGAAGGAGGGAGACGATTATACCTAGAGTAAGTTAGATTTCTTCTATCGCTTTAGTATAGGTATTACGAAATTTATATATAAAATTAATCGCTAATAGGTAGTTAGTTCGGAAGATTCGTAGGACCCTAGTTACCTTCTTTTTACTAGGGATAAAGCTAGTAGTATAGAGGGCCTTTTTTAAGCTAACAATATATTTATTAGCGAATTCGTATCAGAATCTTATAGTCTTAACTATTATATTAATATCCTTTGATAGATAATTATAGCTATATTTATATAGTATAGGAGTATTCGACCTAAGTCTCTGCTTCGTTAGATATTACTTTAGGCCTATTATACTTTAGGTTAACGAGGCGATAGAGCCCTTTCTTTTTAGGAATTTAGTAGGTATTTCTAAACTAGTCCTCGAAGTCTTCTGTTCTTTCTAGTATTTCTAGCGGGTTAAGGGTAAATTCTTTAAAGGCGCTAGTGAGTTAGTTTACTAGTTAGCTATCTCGGGATTTCCGGGTATAGAACTTACTATAGTCCTCTCGAGATACTAGGAATTCTTTAACACTAGCCGCTTAGCTAAGGTCTTCTTTAGCTATAGTTAGTATTTAATAGATAGTATTTAGGGATATAATAGGGGTATAGGTAAATTTAATACAGATTTAGGTAGATTTAATAATTTTAGTAATAGGAGAATTTAGGGATAAGATTTAGTAAGAAGGAAGGTTTGTAGGGGGTATATAGTATTGATATTATTAATATTATTATAGTAGGGTCTAAAGTAAAAGATATTAATATTATAGTAGTCCTAGCAAATATTAACAGACATGTCTTTCTTTTATTAATATTAGATTTAGCTTCTATAGCCTAGTTGATTGTGTTATATTTATATTAGGTTTAATAATTTAAATTTAAATTTAGTAATTTGGTGATTATAGCTTCTATAGCCGAATTTGATAAATTTAGTGATTGAAAATTTAAGAACTTATAGTTTTTACAAATTTAGGCCTTACTATTACGATCGGGCTTATAACCTAATAGACCTATAGGTCTACAAGGTATAGAAGCAATCTGGAGGCGAGATTAACTAGGATTCGGAAGTCTAGGGAGAAGGAAGAAAAGAGAGAGGAAAAAACTACGATAGGGGAAAAACCCTCAAGACATATGACCGCTGCTAGGCCTAGCAAATATCCGGAGAGGGCAAACTCTCTCAAAAATAATAGAAAAGATTAGTCAGCTCTTAATTAAAATACGCCTAGATATTATAGCGACTATATTAAAATTATAACGCCGTAATATATACTCGAGAAAAGATAATATAGTAATATATAAGATCTTATTATAATATCTTATAGATACTATAAATTTAGGAATCCTATTTAGAAGAGAATCCTCGAAGGGTCTAGAAGGATTTATCGACTTATTATACGCTAATATGGAGGATAGAAAATCTACTAAAGTATATATTTAGTTCTTTGCTAGTGCCCTAATCTTATAGAGCTTAAAAAGATAAGATATTATAGTAGCCTTATTAACTATCGCTAAATACTATACCCTTACGACTATAGCGAAAGAGGGACTTTATCTTACTAAAATTACTATAGACCTTTTACTTATACCCCTATTAAACTAAGATAAGGAGTTCGATAAAAAATATCCTAATTACCCTATTCTATAATTCCGATAATACTATTATAACTATTATAAACCCTAAAGTTAGCCTAAAATTATCCTAGATTAGCACGAGATACTATTTAATTAGGGATCTTATTAAAAAGAACCTTATCTAATTAATTAGTATCCCGAGCAAGGATAATACCGCTAATATACTTACTAAAACTAAGCCTAATAGGATCTTTTAAGATAATCGTACTAGACTATTATATATAAGAGATTATAACTAACCCTCCCCTTCTAAAATTTATTATATTATACTATTATATATATTACTCTTTATATTGCTACTAGTCCTAGGGGGGGTATAAGAGAGTTTACCCTCTCCGGATATTTGCTAGGCCTAGTAGCGATTATATATCTTGAGGGTTTTTCCCCTATCGTAGGTTTTCCCTCTCTCTTTTCTTCCTTCTCCCTAGACTTCCGAATCCTAGTTGATCTCGCCTCCAGATTGCTTCCATGCCTTGTAGACCTGTAGGTCTATCAAAATCCTCCAAGTTCTTTCTGGTCACATCTACAACCACGTTGCATTCTGTGAAGGCGACTAACACAACCCTGGTAATTGCTCGCCAAACCTTCGCATCATTCAACAAGACTGTGAGGATCTTCTTCTCTAGCGCCAAATTCCCTTGTTCATCTGACCATTCCTCGTCTTGGAACATTTCAGAACATATCCTCACCATTCTTTCGTCCAGACTGCTCTTGATCGCTGTGACCTGCTCAGGTGTAAGGTCGGATCTGGACAGCCGTTGCCAAGTGCGGGTGAGAAACTTCTTTTCATCTTCGTCAAGGGCCTTTTTGTAACCGTCCTGGTCAAATTTTCCACTCTTACGTTCGAACTCCTCGAACAGAGCGTTTAATCTGTCCCAGTGTTCACGGTCTGCCCCTCCGGCGGCATCAGATATTTCCTTCAGAATCTTTTGGGCCGAGGAAGCATCTGAAAAGCCAGGAACGCTCGCTAGAAGACTAGGGATCTGCTCGTACTTAGTGACCTCTTCAAGGTCAGCCCTCAAAAGATCGCGGCAGAGGTCGGCAATTTTTTTTCTTCGAATTTGCAGTCAGCATTGGAATTCGAGACTTTCCATAGTCGTCCTTGGACAACATGTCCTGATGATGAAGGGGTTGTACCTGGTCAAACCACGCAAATTCGATGACTAGAGCATCCCGCAGATCCATTTTGAATCCAAAAACCTTCGCAGTGATTGTTCGAAAAATGTATCCGCCAGAGTTTCGATCTTTGATACCCGTCATCAAGTATTGGAAATCGGGCAGAAGACAGTAAAAGATGATATCCATGCTTAGATTCTGAGACAGTCGACCTAATACCGACAGCTCGCGCTCCTTTGCACTTTCTTCCTCGGAGAATTGGTAGCAGTCTTTGAAGAAAGTGAATAGCTGCCACGCAATAGCCTTATTGCGAACACGGCAGTCTTCCTTGAACTGGGTTTCAAGGGCATTCTTCTGATTCCATCGCGCGTTCCTTGCGACAATGTCATCGTTTGAGAGTGTTTGAATCTTCTTTGCGGGCCGTCTGATCTCACTTTCTCTTTCTGCGGCCTTTTTCTCGCTGACTGCCCATGCTTCGTCGGACGCCTGATTCTGCTTGAATTGGAACCCAGCTTGGAAAATGCCCATCTTGGAGGATCGAATTGAGTGACGGAGATGCAATGTAATAAAAGATATCTCTAAAAAGAGAGGGCAATCTTTCGGGATGCGAAGAGGACCTCTTACTGGGATGGACAATGTAGACTTTATATCTTTTCAAACATCGAGGTATGAGCTGTTCTAGGTCGGGATTTTTAGTTGCAACGCGTAATTGACAAACCCCTCAGCCAGCCATAAGGGCACAGAGGCGGAAATGGAATGACGTGCTCCGTAAAATAGTGGCTACGATGTGATGTGTACGATGCATTGCATTCAAAAATGAGTAATGATGATCATCTTTCTTGAATGCCCTGTTCCCGCAAAGTTAGCAAAGGATACACAATCAGATTCTAGCAGTGAGCCCAGCTTCTGTGTTTGGCTGTCGATCCTGGTCCTTGAAGTTATACAGCATTTTGACAACGCCTTGGGTAGCCAATAGGACCCCGGATCTGAATATGAGGACTTAAGAGGAGATCTGTGTTCTTGAATGCTATGTAACAGAGCGAACGGTGATGACTTATAAAGCTCGTTCACACGACGGTCGGGTTCTTACACCTTCAGCCGGTCAAGCAATCTCGTAAGCGATGAGGTAGAAAGCTGCGTCTGGGGAAGAAGGTATTTCCCGTTGATAAGTGTAAGATGCAGAATCTGGTCATTTCTGCCCTATAATCCAGGCACATAGGCCCTAACAGGCCATCCTTGTTCAACTCGGGACGAATCACGTTGTTGAAAAATGATATTGTTCGCTCAACCGTATAAGAGGGTCGGGTCGAAGCTCACTCGCTGAGCGGGGGGTGTCATGAATCTTCGTCGACGTGTCTTGGATGGGAGCGACAACTTGCGAGTACTGATAAAAAGAATGTGTCAAGATTGATTAATGTGGCTAATGCATTGAGATGCAAGTTAAAGGCTAGGCCGAATCGGTCTTGAGGATCACGAGCAATCAAGGACGATCGCTGTCGAGAATAAAGTGAAATAGAATCGACTGGACAAATGAGAAGCGACGGCAAAGCTTTCGCCAGCCTTTGAAAGAGCATGACCGATGAAAACGAGGGGAAAGGCACAGACTAGTGATTGGATAATATTCGAGCCTCCCTGAAAGAGGTGTTAGAAGTTGATCGTGAGCAAGACGAGACTTCTTACTTTCGAGGCCTTTTTTTTGTATTTGAGCCGATAGTCATAGAGCGAGTGCACTCCACTGCGTACATAATCACGCAATCAAGTCCGGGATGATAATTTTCCTAGGGGTTTGCATGCAATCAATCATAAATCCACCACGCACTTAACGCACTTGACCCTCGATGCTCGACACATTCTGGCAAGCTGACGAGGTTAGATTGGTAGGCTGTATGGCTTCCAATTGACCCGCAAGGACAACTGACGGTCTTCCACAAAATTGTAAATATCGGTGCATCTTGTATTCTAAAGTACTCACGCAGTTGTCAAGTGCATATACAACCATGTGGACTTTCGTTGACGCTTGGATGTCCAGATAGACGACGGCTCCACCAATATCTCAGCATAAGTTGCAGCCGGCCAAGAAATGTTTACCTGGCACTAAACAGTTAAATATCAGCACGGATCAGGGAGATTGATTTTTAACCCCTCTTTCAGCATTATCGCACACTAGACACTGACTCATATTCAAGTATAGAAAGTGGTACACAAAGTACCAACGTCGAAATAGGACCTTGAAAGGCCTCGGCCAAGCCCAAGACGACACGCCGATCAGGGATGTCGATGCAATGGGCCCTTTTTTGGTGGAGACTCTTGGGCGAGGATGCCTTGGATATTGCGAATCATAGCAAGTTCTGACACTCCACCGTGGATACGGGACAGACCCCCTTGACATAGCTAAATGATGAATTGGACAATTTAACTGGTCAGGATGTTGCGAAGGAAATGTAGTCAAGGCCAGACAGTTGACAGGAGCTCAAGACGAATGGAGACAGGCCCGGGACCAGTGAGGTTCGTGCTGGATCAAAGGCAAGCGGTACAAGAGAGGATCATCCTCGTAGGGTAGACAAGCAAAATAATGGGCGTATGACTGGCAGCACCATTAGGCTAGCAGGGCTCTCCGAGTCCGTTGGACATCTCCGTGTTGGCTGGCGTCCTCGCCAACAAGAGAGGGCTTACGGGCACAAGGATACAAGAAGAGCAAATGGAATGATAAACCGTCGAATCGTTGCAAACTAATTTGAATTTTTGGCTGTCCTTGGTTTGACTGGTCACCGACAGGGACAACCGAAACCCCTCCGTGCGGGTGATGCAAAATCTGTCATACATGTCATGAACTTTTTATGTTTTCCGTTCGCTCAGAAGACAATCGTCATGGTTGACCAGCATTTAACACCCCGTTGAAACAATCAAAACACCCCTTAAACGTTCTCAAGGACCTGCTCCTTGAACTCCCGCTCAACCTTCTGGCCCTTGTCGTCGGTGGAGGACTCGCCGTGCAGAGCAAGGAGAGCACCGAGGTCGAACTTGGGGGACTTGAGGAGCTTGACCTTGCGGATGTGGACCTAGAAGAGCGGAAGAATAAGCATACATTCAACGCTTGAAGGCTATTGTTCCTAAAGGAAGTAGGGAGTGATAGGATTGGTGGAAAACTCACATTCTGCAGGGGGTAGATGCCCTGGGTGGCCTTCTCAATCTCGCGGCCGATGACCTCGGGAATGAGCTTGTGGGTGAGCTGAGACAGAGTGCAGCTGGCAGCCTCACGCTGAATGATCTCGGTCATCTTCTTGCGGATGGCGCGAATTTGAGACGAGCGGGCGTAGGTGGTCTTCTTGATCTGGTTGGGGCGTCTCTTGGTGAAGGCAATGGCGAACAGGCGGAGGAGGTAGTCGTCAGTGGTCTTCACGGTGATGTTGGCCTCAATCAGAGACTGCCACTTGCGGACCAGGGAGCGCAGCTTGTCGGTGGTGAAGTCCAGACCGTGGAAGTTGGTCAGACAGTTCTTGCCCTGGATCTCGTCGACGCGGAGCTTGACCTTGCGGAAAGAGTGGTCCTCATCGTTCTGGAGGTCGGCGAGGGAAACCTCGAAGATACGGCCCTTGAGAGAGTCGTTGGCGTTCTTCAGACCGCTGGTGCGGTTGACCAGAGTCTTGCCGACACTTTGGGAATCCGTTAGTATGCGATGTCCAGGTACGAGGTGCGATGACACCGGCGGTCCGTTCGGCCGAAGAGGTTGACAAGGGGGGGAAAATCATACTCGCGGATCTGGAAGGTGGAGGGAGCCTGTGAAGAAAGGAGAAAAACAAAGTCAATATTGCGACTCCCCAATATATGGTGCATAAATCTCGAAAACCGGGCACTCACCTTCACAGAGTACTCATCCTTGCGGGAGAAGGGGTCGACGGTTCTCTTCTTGATACCCTTCTTGCCCTTAGACAAACGCTTGTTCCTAGAATTCGAGGCTGATCAGCCACAATGTTCGAGATTGATAATTTCGGCCAATGTTGAGACGACGAGATGGAATTTGTCGAAGATGATGGTGGAAGAGAGTGATTGAGATGCCGGCGAGGAATTCAGGGAAAATGCGCATACTTTCCAACAGCCATGTTTGCGAGTCGGGTCTATCTGAGTGTTGTGAAAAAGACAGACAAAGGGTATCGCACCACGGCGCTCGGAGGGTTTCGAGATTCACGCTGCACTAGTCGACGGGAGGGTTGGAAAACCAAAACCCACAGAAAACTCGGCTAAGCGAGCCAACGCGGGCCCTACCGCTGACATAACTACAGATCACGTGAGACTTCACGAGCCTTTGGCAGCCCTCGGGTCAACTGCCGCAAGGTCGGCCAATCATAACGCTGGGCTAATCATGGGTCACGTGGTGATAGATTATCGAATTTGTTGCACGTGATGGGGAGACTACGGGCGGTTCTCGTGGTTGTTCGCGGGAGATAAGATATTCTGGGTACTGGGGGCCGGATTTTGGCAGCTTGAGGTACACAGTCTGTGAGTTCGGCACAAATTGGATCCGGTTCTAAAGTAAAAATCTATGTTCACCTCTAGAGGCCATTGAAGTGACTATGAATACTTGCCTTGATAGCTTCTCAGCGTGGGAACCGCAGTACGCTAGGCGGCTCCACACTGGCAGAATATTGTTCGTTCCAATCCCCTCGTCAGAGGTGCATGGTAGCGTTGAGTGTTGGAACTGGCAAATCTTCCAATTCAAGCCAGACATAGACCAATGACTAAATTTACTTGTTTCTCAAGCCGTGCTGACAGTGACCTATTATTGTCTAGGATGGATGTTGCGCGAGCTCGTGATTTCCTAGTCCATGGCGGCGCTGTCAACCCTCCATACATACTTCTACCGCCTACGCAAGTCTCCGCACGAGCCACCCCCTCACTGCAAGACTCTCCGCGGACTTGCGTTCAATCCTTTTTGCGATCTTCTCATCCTTGTTTCCCGCGTGTCTACTCGGAGGAACCGCAACATTCAAGATGGTAAGACTCTGCATCTCCTTGCGCCTGTTCAAATCTTTGCTTCGCGTTATTTTAGCCACCGGAGGCGTTATACGTCTTATATTGTCAATCTTGTCAATGTACCTTGTCAGGTGGAGTGTGCTAATTCCAACTTTGGGGAACAGGGAAAGCGTAAGAAGTCCAGCAGAACGCCTCAGGGGCCGCGAAAGGTACGATCAATCGACTTGAATCTTTAACGAGATCTCAGCCTGTCTAAATTATGGGAATCTGATGTGATTACCTGTTAGCGCGAACCTCTTGCCACAACATTTGCCTGCCTCTTCTGCAACCATGAGAACTCTGTCATCGTCAAATTGGACAAGAAGCTGGGCCTGGGTGACCTCTCATGTAAAATCTGCGGTCAAAAGTTCCAGACCGGCATTAATTGTAAGTTCAAGGCGCATTCCGTTTCAACCTCCTGCGTGGTCGCTAATCCGATGTTTTCCGCGGCATCTTGAGATCTGTCCGCCGCCGTGGACGTTTATTCGGATTGGGTGGACGCCTGCGATGCGGTGGCGAAGGACACTGCCAATCAATACGACGGTCCTGTTGGGTCAAGGGGCGCAGGCAAGTCTGATGCGCTGGCTAGCGCGGGACATGGCGAAACGTACGAGGACGACGATGACTATTGAGCAGGGCACGACAGTAGGGTAGAGAACCTTAGGCGAATGGCGCACGGACATGGTATCAATTTGAATATTTTTGTTACAAAAGCAAGCTTCATGAGCTCAGGATTCACAATCATATACCTCCTCGTTTATGCTTACAATGACTGAGTACCTCGATTTGAGCGTATGGGCTAAGGTGCGGCGTAGTGTCGTACACGCCACGTGGACGGATCTTGGCTCGTGCCAGAAAAAAATAGCTTCCTAGAGTATATAACCTCTCCATCTATTTGGACCAAATGCGGAGGCGCGCGAGTTTATCCGAAGATGAGGGACAGTTAGTGGGTGACAGCTGAGGACGCATAAATGTCACCTTGTCTCCGTGTCACAGGGGATCCAGTTGAACCTCGTGGGGGAGACTCTCGCTTTCATGACGTGACTTTGAAGGTCAGGTTGTGTTGGTCTAGAGGGTATAGTATCGGTCACCGAAATCACCCAGACCGGGGATGATGTACCTATTGATGATTTCCAGTCAGCAAACGGGCGGGACATGGAACGCTCAAGGGGGCCGCCTACTTCTTGTCATCCAGTCCTTGGTCGATGAATGCAGTGACCACTCGGAGTTTGGGAAATCTCTCAGCAAACTCGGCAACGCCTGAGGGGCTCGCGATCAGGTTCAAGAACAGGATGCGGTGCTCGGGCACTCCCCTCTGCATCAGAACCTCGACGGCCAGAGTCGCCGATCCACCTGCGGGATCATTCTATCAGTCAATCTTCCTGGTGTTCAAATCGGCGTCCTGGACATACCGGTCGCAAACATCGGGTCCAGGAGGAGGACCCAGCGGTCAGCAATATCAGCAGGGAGCTTGTCGTAGAAGAGCTTAGGCATGCAAGTCTCCTCGTCTCTTTGAATCAAGATCTTTCCAATACGGACAGATCGGCAACAATCTCGGAGACCCTGCTCCATGGCCTCTCCGGCGCGCATGATCGACACGCCGCAAATCTTGCCCTCGAACTTGACACCCAGGTAGTCCCGACCGACGGGAGTCGTCACCGATTGTTCCACAACGGGGAGGTGATTCAGGCCTTCCTCAACCAAGAGCCGGATGATACGATTGGAGTAGAAAATAAAGTCGGCACGAACCGTCCGCTTGTCTCTGATCATTCTGTTGGTTGCGACGAGCAGATCAGCAACCCCGTCGATTTTGTGAATCCCATGATCATGCTCGAAAAACGAACTTACGTCAAGAGAGCAATCAGCTGAGGGGTCTGGGGGAGCACATGGACATTCTCAAAAGAGACTTCCTTAGACACGGTGGCCGTGGGCTTTTCTTCATCAGCCCGATATGTAGGACCGACGCCCTGGGCAGGGGACGGGACAGCTCCTTGACTCGCCATTGTACAGAGATGGAGCGGAGAGCAGAGTGCCTGAGCGGTGGTAGGTGTGTAGCTTCGGAAGTCTAGAAACGGGCCAAGGGCACCTGAAGTAAGAACAAAATATAGGTGGGGAGATTCCTTGCCCGCGTGAAGAGGAGTAGAAATGAGGCACGCGAGTCAATCAGGGCGGAGGAAGCGGGGGGCAACTTTTTTGTTTTCTTATCGCGTATCATCACATTATCGTGGACTCGCAAACGGTATCGGCAAATTGACGGGTTGACGGAACGAGTCCTCCGCACTCTGATCAATTGTAACTCCATCGTGCATTGTTATATGGAAATCAAATCGCAAATATATCAAGATCTTGAACACACATTCTCCAAGATATATCAAGCAGTAAATCCTAAGACAAGTGACGAAATTCTGGACAATGTACAGTCGATACTCTTGTACATTGCATATATGGGACAAGCCTACAGTTTATCTTGTACAAGTGCACAGTACATGTCTTCAGCAGGTTCCAAGGCTGATCAAAACGTGTGCGACTGTTTGGTAGTCGCTCTTGACGTGTGAATGCCGAGGGCGCCTTACACTCTCCGTCTTATCGTGCGATCCTCTTATCTGACTGCCTTATCGATTGCGCGGCACTTCTTGGCCTGGGCCTGTCAAGGCGTCTCATGGTGTCATGCACCTGCGGATTCTTTCAGCCGGGCACCTCAGCGTAGATGTTCGCTGAATCAACTGGAATTGAATAGAAAGAACACAATCCCTGAGATACTATCGGACTCGGGCCTGATCCGTTTCGGTCACATCCAATTGGTCTTCCGAAAAGCTTCAATGCGCCACGGTAAGGCGACTTGTGTGGTCCAGGTCTGACTGCATATTTGAGACAGGCTACCCAGCGCTCAGACTCGTTGTGACACAGAGCGCTTGCAGCCGTCCAGCTGCCTAGGTCAGCGACCTACGCGCGTCTGCCCTTTCTACAACTGAAACAAAGAACAACGCTCGAGATGTCTTGAGCATATTCGCAAAAGGACCCGCTGATTCTGTGGCCCATTGAATGTTCACTACGTTGAAATATCCACAATCTCGCTACACGGGCCTTCCTCTGCACTCTCAGCCACCCCCTCACTGAGGTCCTCAAATGAAATGCGATACTTCAGCATCCACCTCTAACCTGCAAAAATGGATCAGTCGCACATAAAAGCTCGACGCCTCGTTACCTATGGCTCATCTGCTCGACAACAACCCCCTGCGGAAGCGGCTGACGTGCGTAGTGATCGCGCTGGCCCGGCGCGACTGTCGCGCACGTTAATCAGCGAACAGCCTAAAAACAATCGTCAGCGCAAGCTTCCCAACTCAGAGAAAACACTCAAACCCAACCTCTCAATGAAATCGCGCAATTCTGGAGATGACAGCATCTACGATCTACCCTCCTCAGATGAGGACAATTCGGGACGCGGAGCTCAGCGTAAGCGCCGGCGACATGGTGGCGAGGCGGATAAAAGTGCTGCAACTTCCCATGTTCGCCTGTCTGGGCAAGCGCTAGTCGTTTCTGAAAGCTCAGTCCCAGAACCTACATCGATCTCGACGGCCCCCGGGGAGGCGGAATTCAAGTCGTCAATCAAGACAACCCAACCTCGCGCATTGCAAAACGGATCACCCCGGGCAGAGTTGCAGTCTCGGGAGAGAAAGCTTCACCAGTCGCCAGTTCCGAAAAAGTCCGGCCGAAGCCCACGAGTACCCATCAGCGCCGCCACGACGACGACAACAACAACGACAAAGAACAAAGACCCAGGGCAAACGGTGCTTGGAACGGTGAACAAGACACTCATTGCGGCAAAAACAAGGGATGACGGGTGTGGGAGTGTGCACACCAATTCCAAAGGGGAGTCTCAGTCATCGAATTCGCAGAAGCTGTCAAGGAATTATGGGATGCCAAAAACCCCCACTCGCAAGAGACTGATTGACACACTCGGCACACCGGAGCGATCACTGGACGCCTCCTCAGTCACACCCAATACCAGCCCGTCATCCACGCCATCGACGGCTCGAAGCGCTCGTAATATCAGCAAGGCGCCGTCGCCAATCCTGCGGCCGGACATGACATTGACGGACCAGGAACAGGACTCGACGAGGGCGGAGGCGCCACCACATCTCACAGGCTCTAGAGTCACATATGCACGTCAACGATCGTTTTTGGATGATCTGGTCCTGTCAGCTGGTCTGTCCGGACAAGGGGACTCGGAGTCCGACATCATCTCGAATTCGCAGCCACGAGAACTGGACTGCCTTCTCCCGCGCACGCGCCCAATTGAAGTCGAGGAACTGAGCCAAGAAGATGGAGCCGTGCGAAGTATTCATGAGCTCCGTCGGGCAGGAGGAAACGCGCGGTATCGCGGTGCGATTGAATCCATATTCGAGGATCTGGAGGATTCCAGTCTCTCGGCGTCGGGCCGATGCAGTGCTCTTATCCAGCTATGTGAGAAGATGCTCGACGCAAAATCAGCGCGTCAATTTGCCGAGTGCAGTTTCGACAAGAGACTTGTTGAAAGCCTCTCGAGTGAGCTTGGGACAGTCTCAGCTGCGCTCGCCCTCTGTGTGTTCGGTCTCTCGTCTCTTGGAAGACCCATCCCGCACATTATTGCATCTGCGGCATTACCAAGATTGCTCGAAGTCTCCCCAAAGCTTTTACCCGTCCGCCAAGATCTGGGGTTGGTCGCGCGTGATCGAAATGCCAACCTGTCCAAGTCTACACAAACATCGGTACATGATCTTGCGCTCAAAGTCAAAATAACTTTGTTCCCTAGTGACTCGGTATCGGTACTTTCCCCGTGCCTCTTGGCACTCCATACCCTTAATTTGACTCTCTCGGCGATCCAGAGCAAGGGCGAGATTCCGGAGGGTATCTCCACGCCCACTCTTCATGGAGTTGTGAACGTGTTGCTTTCGGAGAAGGATTGTCTGCAAGACCAGGGTTCTCGCAGCCAAGAGGGCTATCGATCTTTGAGGTTGTCTCTGTCCATCATTGAGGCCTGCAGCGTTCTCGACACTCAGAGCCAAGACGATCAGCGTGACGTGCTCGGGGCCCTCGCCGACCTGCATGATCTCCTTCGAATCGAGAAGAGTCCAAATTTAGAAAATCATCAAGTACAGACGCTCTATCTCCGGGTTCTTCTGAATATCACCAACAGCAACCCGGCACTCTGTGATACATTTGCGACCGCAAATATGATTGACAAATTGTCCGCGATTGCGGTGACCCAGTTCGGCCACCTCACCGAAAACACCCTTGCACAGGACAATGATTCTCTTAACACCGTGATTTTGGCCCTTGGTGCACTTATCAACATGGTGGAAAAAAGCGCTGCATCGCGCAGGATGTTTCTACGGTCAACTTCCGCGCCACAATCAATTCTTGATCAGTTACTTCGTCTCTTCTCGGCGCGTGTTGATTCTATCGCCAAGGTGAGGGCCCCTTTGGATGTTTCACATGCACTTTTGCGTACGAATGCTGACTACAATATTCATCAGGCTCACTCGGTTGTGGAGGTTCACCACAACGTTGCGGTGGGATATCTAGCCGTTCTGCTTCTAGCACTTTGTCTTGACGGAGAAGCGCGGTCACAAATCAAAGAATTACTCAAGCCGCAGGGACTCGCCAGCATCATGTCCACGGTCAATGAGTTTTTGCAACACCATCGGAAAATTGAACAGGAAATACAATCGGCCTCGGTCAGGAAAGAAGCAAGTGGATTTTTGGTCCGACTTCAGGATCTGGTCAATGAGGTTCAACGCATCGATAATGAATGATGAAGAAAGATGTTGTCATGAGCATTTGGGACAATGAACACACTGGCGCTGCTTCGGAGGGTTCTGTTCATTCGCTCCAGGATGATAATTAGGAGTTTCATTTTGATGGGCAATTTTTCGTTTCTTTTCTCCCCTCTCTTTCAATTCACACCCAGTATAAGACAGGGCCCTTTGTGCCCAGCGGTCTGGATAGCACTACGATGCCACACACATGAATTGGTACCAGTGCGTCATCCTGGTCTCGAAGATTCAGACTCGTCAGAAAGCCCACTGTTAGGCGAACAGGCGTCCTGCGAGTTGCTGAAACCCCCTTTGAACCGCTACTGTGCATGTATGATGGATGGATCGTACCTACTCCAGTGGCTGGCACCCAATTACACTGTTTGCGAAACATATCGTACGTCAGCTAAGTTCCGGTCAGTCTCAGCATTCGGACGAACCACATGTGCCTGAAGGGGCCCGTAGTGACCATCGCCCTGTTGGCTCATCAAATCCGCTGTCAAACACAGTACCGCCTCCCACTGAAAGGTAGAAAACCTGGGGATCGACTACTGATCGTGACAGTACTGGATCGAGGCACTCGGGTTAAACGATCTCCCGTCAACTCCCAGTGATGACCGTGGCGTTATCTAATCAGCTGTTTGCAGTGTTTGCCATATGAGCTCTCCGGGGCTTCATGGAAAGTTTGCCACCCGCGGTTGGAATGGTCATCGGCTCCGTTTCCTTACCAGCTACTCAATTCCTCTTCCTCTTCCTCTAATCCTCATCATTCTCTGGAGTCTGATTGCCCCTTATCGTTTCTTCCATATAATCTTCGTGCAGCCCTGTTGGCTGCCTCTGTTTTGAATATGCCTGCCGCACCTAAGCAACGAAAGATCGCGATTGTCGGCAGTCGCTCCGTGGGTATGTAATCACTTCACTGTTTGGGTGACAAGGGGGGAGAATTATATCATTGTTGTGCCAGCCAACAGAGTCTAACATTTATTCACTCCTGTCACTCTCAAAAGGCAAATCATCTCTCACTGTGCGCTTTGTCGAGCAACATTTTGTTGAAAGTTACTATCCAACGATTGAGAACACATTCAGCCGGATTATCAAACACAACGGCCAAGATTACGCGACGGAGATCGTGGACACTGCCGGACAGGTCAGTCTGACGCTCCAAGCTCTTGCTTCCCCGACCTCATCACAGTCAAGTTACTAAATACTCTCGAATCCGTCGACAGGATGAGTACAGTATTCTGAACTCTAAGCACTTTATCGGCATTCATGGTTACATCATTGTGTACTCTGTCACATCACGTCAATCCTTCGAGATGGTGAGAGTGATTCGAGATAAGATTCTCAACCATCTGGTATGATACCTTTCCCTTTTTTTTTGTGTCTGTGGACAATTCCTTCGCAAACCCTCTGTTCCAGATGTGCTCATGCTTGGATTGTCTCTAGGGCGCCGACCAGGTACCACTTGTGATTGTCGGGAATAAGAGTGACTTGAAGGGTGACCAACGGCAGGTCACTCTTGATGAGGGCCGTCAACTGGCAGAAGAATTCAGCTGTGGTTTCACCGAGGCCAGTGCCTTCCTCGACTTCAACGTGGCGAAGGCATTCGATCTGATCATTGGCGAGATCGAGAAATCGCAGAACCCGTCACAGCCTACTGGGAATAATAAGTGTTCTTTGATGTAAACCACACACCCAATCTCCTGTGGCTTATGAACCCCCTGTCTCATTCGAAGAGACCATTTGCGACGCCCATCCGGGTTTCACCCTTTTGACAAATCAAACTTGCTGCTTCTGGCTTTCCTCGCTGGAAGCATGTCTCGACCCGGCCCACGTGTCGGGTCTTTTCTATTTCTTGGGATGGCGATGGTGAGAGCCTTTGCGCCGCTTGCTTCCTCTCTCTCCCTCTGTCTCCCCTCCCCCCCTTTCTTTTCTCATACATACTCTTTGATCCTCGAGTATGAATGATTCTTCTGTCGAGTGATCCCTGCTCTTCGTGGCTACTTTTTTTTTTTTTTCATTTGTGTTGAATCTGTTTGATTTTGGCCGAGTCGGTCTTTGCAACGTTGCTGTGCCATGTTTGACTATGTTTTATTATGTCATGTGGTGGCATGCGCGGGACGTATTTTTTTCGCATGGATAATGATTGGCTTCTATTTTCTTCGATGCTTTCATTCTGTCGTTTTGCTCGGGTCGCGTGTGCTTTGGGAATTTGGGGAATCTGGATTGTGGATTTTTGGATAGTCAACGAGCATAGAATAATCAAAACGGCCACGCGGGCCATATTTGGGAAATCGATCAACACGAAGCCAGAAGGATAGAAAAGGAAATAAGGAGAGAGATCTGATCTCACCATTGAGACGATCCATCCGATGTCTCGGAATCCTGCCATTAGATACGGTCTATCTTATAAAAACAAACAAAAGTAGAAAAGCTACGATGCATTGCGTGTAGATCTATACACGTACCGACCACGCTCGATCGCTGCCCGGCCGGGACCCAAATCTGTGGATTAAGTAATGCCCCGCGCGCGCACTTTTTGGGATTTTACCCCTCCACAACAAATCGGGCTTTTGACTCACTTCTGTCAGGTCCTCAATCTCTCTTGCACCACATCTCGCAAACATGCTCGACCTGAATGACTTTATCACCGAGCGCGGTGGCAATCCCAACAAGATCAAGGAGAGCCAGCGCAAGCGGTTTGCCCCTGAAGAGGCTGTCGATGAAGTGATCGCATTGTATGAGGAGGCTCGGCGCGGTAAGTTGGTTGACATTCAAGAGGACGATTGTCTTTGGAAAAAAAAAAGACACGGAAATCAAAAGACAATTCGAGGGAAAGTATGTGCTGAGACTCAATGGTTTAGCCCGGTATGAGGTGACTCAGTTCGGCTCGCAGCTGAACCCGCTACTGAAGCAGATTGGCATGAAGAAGAAGGTATGCTTTTCAATTCGGGGAGTTAAACGTTCATAACTCTTCACTCCCAGTCCTTCACCTGCCGGTAAACTCGGATGAAGGATGGACAGAACCAAAGTTGACATTTCCATCAATCCCTACAGAACAAGGAGGATGCCACCGAGCTCATGGCGCAAAAGGCGGAGCTGGAGAAGCGCAAGAAGGAGGCCGAGGATAAAGCGGTGCAGAAGGAATTGGAGCGGGACCGCAAGATTCGCACTATTGGAAACTACGTTCACGAATCTGTGCCCGTGAGCGATAACGAGGTAAGTCCGGGTGCTCCGCACGCACTCTAGCCCTCCTCGCACGGGCACCGGAGTTTGATCGTCTAATGTCGCAAATGCTGGCTAGGACAACAATGCGATCATCAGGACTTGGACCCCCTCAGACGCCGTCATGGACCGACCCGGCTGTCTCTCCCACCACGAAGTTCTCACCCGTCTGGACGGATATGACCCCGAGCGTGGTGTCAAGATTGTCGGTCACCGTGGATACTGCTTGACTGGATATGGTCTGTTCCTCAACCTGGCGCTTGTCAACTACGGCTTGGAGTTCCTCTTCAACAAGGGCTACACGCCCAACCAACCCCCTCAATTCATGCTCAAGGACCTCATGGCGAAGACTGCTCAACTTGAGCAGTTTGACGAGGAGCTGTACAAGGTCACCGAGAGCGAGGAGCAGTCGACAGACAAGTATCTGATCGCCACCTCGGAGCAGCCTTTGTCTGCTCTGCACGACAGCGAGTGGTTGCAAGACAAGGATTTGCCTATCAAGTAAGTACCTGGAAGGGAAAGCGAGAGAGACAGCAGGCAGAACAAAAAGAAGGAAAATACATCCGAGCAAGAGACTGACGGCTGGATCATCTTTCTAGGTACGCTGGATACAGCACATGTTACCGCAAGGAAGCCGGTGCCCACGGAAAGGATGCCTGGGGTATCTTCCGTGTTCACCAATTCGAAAAGGTAGGAAGACATTCCTGGTGTGCGGGCCCCCTGTGATCTCGAAACCGCACAAGTTCTCTGACATATGGGTTTGACGCTAGATTGAGCAATTTGTGCTCACCAAGCCCGAAGATTCGTGGCAAGCCTTTGAAGATATGATGGCCACCTCTGAGGAATTTTATCAATCCTTGAAGCTTCCCTACCACGTGGCCGCCATTGTCTCCGGTGCTTTGAACAACGCCGCGGCCAAGAAGTATGATCTGGAGGCCTGGTTCCCCTTCCAGAAGGAGTACAAGGAGCTCGTTTCGTGCTCCAACTGCCTTGATTACCAGTCTCGTGCCCTGGAGATCCGCTACGGTGTCAAGAAGGCCACCGATTTGAAGAAGACCTACGTGCACGCTCTGAACGCCACCCTGTGTGCCACCGAGCGTACCCTCTGCTGTATCCTGGAGAATTACCAGCGTGAGGATGTAAGTTGCGAATTCCCCCCCCTCTCTCTCCACACCAATCCTTTTTTCTCTTTTTTGTTTTCTCCCCCTTTTCTACGATATGGGTGGAATCTTGACTCGTTCATTCTGTGTTCTACTGCCCTTTGGGGTTCTTGGGGTGTCCTCATGTGGAAACATTGTGTGCTAACTCTCTGATTCACATAGGGTATCGAGGTCCCCGAGGTTCTGCGCAAGTACATCCCCGGTCAGCCCGAGTTCCTCCCATATGTCAAGGAGCTTCCCAAGAGCTCCACTTCCCAACAGAAGAAGAACAAGGAGAAGGCGGCGGCCACCAAGCCCGCGGCAGGAACCGAGGAGGCGACCAAGAAGATGCAGGATCTGCAGGTTTAAATCGGACAGAGCACCGCTCCGGTCGGGGTTGTGCGCGCATGTCCGTCCGAGTCCCCGTTGTCCTCTGTTGATTCTGCTTGCCGGTTTTGTTCATATCAAAAATCCTCTCATTCGAGCGTCAAATGATACCATGGAACGGTTTTTCCCCATGTCCAAAGGACCTGAGAGCAGACATCGAGAAAGCTGAGTCTGTAGATCACCATCGACCGCCGGCGGTCAGATGCGAGTCGGTTCCACGATGTACTGGTCCTCTCATCATTGATGGCTTTTTCCGATTCCCTCTTTGTCGCTCTCTCTCTCTCTCTCGCGTAGACAAGGTGGTGGTGGTACCTACTCTAGGAGACTACATTGGGTATATCAATATACGTGTCCTCTGTATACTGTTGTGTACCTGCACTATAGAATCCTGTAGTAGTCTTGGCGGGGGGGGTGGTATCAGAGGAGGTTTGGCAATGATGGAGGGAGACCTCTTGCAACAGTAGACCGAGGACACCATGCTCTGGCCTCTGCAGCAGTACACACATATTTATCACTTCACCCTCAAACTCAATTGTCCCTACACATCTTTCCAATCAATTCACCACACAGGGCTAGATATGACGACGCAACGAGACCAATTGCCCCCATCTTTAGCCCCACCAAACGGACAAGTTGCGGACGTATTGTCGTGTCACAGTTTCCTTCCCCCGAACCGACTGGATCACGAGCTCGAGGGGGATCACCCGATCGGGCGATCAGGCCCGATGCGTCTCGCCCCGCCAACACAAAGTCCATTGTCACCACGGTGCTTGGAGGTGCAGTCTCATCCCAGTCCTGCATTGAATCTGGGCCGGAGCCCTGTGAGAAATATATTCAGAAAGCATCCACATGGTGGGGAAGGGGGGATTTAGCCGTGTTTTTTTTTTTATTCTTTCTTTTTCTTTTTGGGGCAGGTAGATGGTGCATTGAATTGACCTATAATCCGCGCAGCAAGGATAAATATATCTCTTTGGAACTGCGATCTAGCCATTGATCTCTCTGGTATTTATAGATTTTCTTTTTCCTTATGGGAAATGACACGGTGTTGGACGAAAGTGCCCTCTTTTTAAAGTACGATACCAACGCTGAATGGGGATCATGTGAAAAACCTGGGTTCTTCTTCTTATAGATCCATCGAAGCAGAGCTTTGAGATTGAAGTGTGTGTGTGTGGCCTTGGACTTTGTAGGAAAGTTGACCCTTTTCAAATGGGTAGACAACAGCCACAATGAACATTCGAAAAGGGAAAGAAGAAGATGGAAATAGGAAATGATGTTGATTGCATATGTCGTCGTAATTCTTGTTCAAATGGATATGATGTACCTATGTACAGCAGGACAATAATCATCGATTACTCCAGTCACACTATTTAGGCACAAAACGTCCAGGGATGGATGAGTCATCCCTTTCAATTTGAAGCCAAGTGCAGGCGGAGTACAGGACCTGCGCATGAAGAATTGCCCCATTGCACCATTGCCCCATTGCACCATTGCACCATTGCACCATCAGGGTGTCAGTACAAATTCAAGGCAGGACTCTGTACTCGAGGAAAAAGTCCATGCAAGTGATGTGATCCCCTGCTGGGGCAAAGCGAGTCAATTGTGTAAAAAGGTCCACATCTCTTCCACCACCCATGGACACCGGACAGATCCATCCGGTCGTACTCTGTCTGTACCCACACAATTGGCTGATGGGGGAAGAGCAAACACCGAGTCTCCCAAAGCCCTTTTGCAATGGACCAGAGGCAATCGCCGAATTCTCACCGAATCTCACCGTCGACCATTCCGGTCATTCACTGCTGCACGCTTCCCTTGACCCCGAGGGCTGGTTTCGTGTTTGGCGGTCCGATTCCGGAGTTGGACACCTCGTGGCAGTTTCGCTCCACGTACCGTACGTCAAATCCTTGCCTTGATCAAGTATACCTCGAAGTAGAGTAGGGCCGGAATGGATTGAATTGGAAGTTCCAGAACGTTGAATGAATCGACAGAGAGAAAATCAATCAACGGGCATGAAGCAACCCCCTAATCATCACATGCCATCCAGTCCAGACGCTCTCCAATTGTGAGAATCCATGCGGGAGAATTGCATGGCAAAGCTGGAAAAGGTTTAGTGACTCAGTCTGCAAAAAGCACCTCATTTCCAGTCTCCGCCCGCGTTCCGTCCCCCCGCCAAAAAAAAGTTACTCATCGGTGATTCATAATCTCCATACCATCATCCCACCTCGACCGTCTTCCGTCTTTTTCTTTCACACTTCTCTCCTTCTCTCCTCCTCCTCATCACAGCTTCTCATCTCGTCCATTCCTGCCAATTCAATATCCTTATCTCCTCTCGTCCATCCTCCCCTCGGACGCATCCGCCTCTGCCCCTCCCGACCTCAAGTATACTCCCCTCCACCCCCCCCCCCCCACACACACGCACCATGACGTCGGCCAAAGATATCCGTCCTCGCGGCGATGACCAGGCTCAATTCCTGTCCACCTCTCCTTCAACCTCCTTCCACTCTCCCTCGAGCCACCAATCTGCGCTCAATCGCGTCAACACTCCCGTCAATGTCAAGCACCTCAAGCCGTTCGCCACCGAAGACATCAAGGTTCTGCTCCTCGAGAATGTCAACCAGGCCGGTCGTGATATCCTCAAGAAGCAGGGTTATCAGGTGGAATTCCTCAAGTCATCCTTGCCCGAGGATCAATTGATCGAAAAGATTCGGTGAGTTGATTCCTGAACTCGAGCCCGGATGGACCGAAGCACGAGAGCTGCCTACTTTTAAAAAGTCCAAAAAAAAACAAAAACACTAATACGGTTCAAACAGCGATGTGCATGTGATTGGTATCCGTTCCAAGACCAAGCTGTCCGCCCGCGTCCTCAAGGAAGCCAAGAACCTCATTGTCATCGGATGCTTCTGTATCGGTACCAATCAGGTGGATCTCCAATATGCCGCCGACCAGGGTATCGCCGTCTTCAATTCCCCCTTCAGCAACTCACGCAGTGTCGCCGAGTTGGTCATTGCGGAGATCATCTGTCTTGCTCGTCAATTGTGTGATCGTTCCAGCGAAATGCACAATGGTACCTGGAACAAGGTCAGCAACAAATGCTGGGAGATTCGCGGAAAGACTCTCGGTAAGTTGACGGTGCAGGATTGCATCCCCTGGTGCCTCCAAAAATCGAATGGCCTTCTTTCTGTTTGCGCGCCTCTCCGCAAAAGCAGAACAAGACAAGGAAAAAAAAAAAAAAAAAACAGGGGTGACGCTCCACAAAGCCCGAGGCTAACAGTTCTGTGTTGGGGTTAGGAATTGTGGGATATGGTCACATTGGTGCGCAATTGTCCGTCTTGGCCGAGTCCATGGGTATGTCGGTCATCTACTACGATGTTCTCAACTTGATGGCTTTGGGAACAGCCCGCCAGGTGGAGACCTTGGAGCAACTTCTGGGTCAGGCCGACTTTGTGACCTGCCACGTCCCCGAGCTGCCCGAGACCAAGGGCATGTTCGGTCAGCAGCAGTTTGAGCAGATGAAGCAGGGCAGTTATCTGATCAACGCCAGCCGTGGCACTGTCGTCGACATCCCCGCCCTTATCGAGGCCATGCGTAGCGGCAAGGTGGCCGGTGCGGCGCTGGACGTGTACCCCAACGAGCCCGCGGGCAACGGTGACTACTTCAACAATGAACTCAACTCTTGGGGCGCCGATCTGCGGGCACTCAAGAACTTGATCCTGACTCCCCACATTGGAGGATCCACCGAGGAGGCTCAGAGTGCCATTGGCCTGGAGGTGGCCACGGCGCTGACCCGCTATGTCAACGAGGGCTCGACCCAGGGCGCCGTCAACATGCCCGAGGTTTCTCTGCGTTCTTTGACGATTGATGAGCCCAACCACGCTCGGGTACGTGATTCTTCCGCTGGTCCCCCCGGCTATTCTGAAGAATGGGGCTTCCCAATCCTTACCCTCTCTTCACCGGGACGGGGCAATCGTGTGCTGACTTTCTTCTCGCAGGTGGTCTTCATTCATAAGAACATTCCTGGTGTGTTGCGCCGAGTCAACGAGATTCTCGGCGACCACAACGTCGACAAGCAGATGACCGATAGCCGAGGCGATGTAAGTGGCTGCGCGATTCGAGTCTCTCGTGATCCGTCACAACCGTTCTTTTGGAAACATCGACTAACGCAAATGACGTGCAGGTGGCTTACCTGATGGCCGACATTAGTGATGTCAACACCACACAGATCAAGGAGCTTTACTCTAGCCTCGAGAGTCTTTCTTGTAAGAACCATCCCCCCTGCCCTGGAGTCTGCCCTGCTAGAGAGATACCTTTTGAGAGTTGACTCCAACCATACTAACGTTGTATCTCCCTTCTCTCTTCTAGCCCGTATCATGACTCGCATCCTGTACTAAATGCGTGCACCTTGTTCCCCCCTCTCTTGTTACGTTTTCTTTTTTTTTTTGCACAACAAAAAGCGGGTTTAGAGCGAAACCCCCCCATGCCTCTGTAATCAACTTGACATACCTGGAGAATGTTTGCTTTTTCCCTTACGCCCCAACTCTCCAATCTCTTGACGAAATGTAGGAAGAGGGAGAGAGTACTGTATGACCCTTTCAACGAGGTCCATGAGAAGACATCTTCTTTCTGGCGCTTTTCTTTTTCTTCCGTTTGCTCCTCCCACCTTGGCTTCATTGGAAGATACTTTGCCTTGATTGTGATTTTTCCTTTTCCCTCTGGGAGTTCTATTTCAGAACAACCCCCCAACCACATCGAGCTAGAAGAAACAGAATTCATTTTTATACACAAATGGTCCTTTTTCCCCTTGGGTGAAATCAAGAAGAAACCAACCTACCAACCTATTGAACACCAGCACATGTATCAAGGGGAAAGATCACGCGCCGAGGCCACGATATCCATATTATGTAATGTTGAGAGCTACAATTGGAAATGGTAGATGCGATAGAAGGCTACTTTGGCTGACGATGTATTGATGTGACTGCTAGGTGACAGGGCCACGATTTCCCCCCTGCTCTAAAAAGCCATGCATGATCGTGGTCTTTCTGCCGTCACCATGGTTTCTCTCGTGTGGGGTGGGATCGTCATGGTCCTTGGTTCAGTCGGAAAGGCAAGAAGAATTTGATGTCAAAGGGCCTTTGGGGGGGGGGGGCTTGTGGGGGAATTTGGGCTTGGTTCAGGATTCGAAGAGGACTAAGGCCAGAGAAGATCAGGTGGGAGCGGAAGAGAGAGGGAGAAAGAGAGCTGCTTGAGGGGTAGAAGGAGGGGAGGCGGAAATTTTTAGATAGAGAGAGAGAGAGAGAGAGAGAGAGAGAGAGAGAGAGAGAGAGAGAGAGAGAGGAAGAGAGTGGGGGATGAAGATGGTAGAGGATGCTGGGGAGGAAGCGGGGAGATGTGAGACGGAAAAAAGCTCATCAGGGGGCTGACTGTCAAGAGGGACAGAACAGAGAGGGAGAGAGGAAGAGAGAGAGGGGAGGAAAAGGGGAGATGGTGTATGTCGAGGATGCGACCAACTCAACCACGCCCTGGATCCCTATACCCCGGACTTCGACTTCGTCGTCGAGGCGGTTCCCGTCGATAGTCTCGTCTCCCACCAGCTCTCCAGTCCTGATTGGAATGAGAACTGTAATCCCCCGAGTCTCGACCTCGATCTCGGTCCCGATCATGCGAGTTGCCGCTGTAACTGGGCACATAAGAGTCAACATTATGACCACCACCACTACCACCCTGCGGAATTCTCCCGCTGCTTGGCCGTCCCTGACCCTGCGTGAATCGATCTCTGCGCTGGTCATCTCGTCCCTCAGAACGACCGCTCTGTGATCCTTCCCAGGGGGGAGGCGGGACGCCACCTGCGGGAACAGGCGGACGGGGTGGAAGACCGTTGTCTCGCTGGGATGGGAAAGGTCCACGGCGATGTGGCACTCCGGGCGGTCCATGAGGTCGACCACCGCGTACGCCACCGGGAATCCGGCTATGGTTGTGGTTATGGTTGTAATTGCTGTTGCGGGGATCAGGTCGGGAACCTGGACCAGTCCAGCCACCGTTCGACGTCGGATCGGTCGGGCCCATGGCGGGCACCGGGGGTTGCGGTGCTCTCTGGTCACGGAATTTCTTGCGGTCGAGTTCGTGGGAATCTTGGTAATGCGGGATTTCGCCGGGTTTGGCGGGGAGAGGAGGTGTTGTGAAGTAGGGATGCTTGAGGGCGTCGATAGCGTTGATTCGTTTGCGCCAGTTCAGTTTCAAGAGCTCCGTTAGGAGTGACACGGCCAGAGGGCTTTGGCTATCGATGGTGTTAGACTTGGGAGGGAAAGTCTCCAGGGTTGCACTCGAGCACGTTTGAGCATGGGCGCTGAGGTTAAAATCACTCACTCTTTGAAGACCTGGGCAAGGTTGCCCGGCTTGTGCCCAAAGCTTTTGACCCCGTCACATCCTGGGAGAGAGCTCCATCCGGGCATGTTCTCCTCGGTGGGCGTGCCAACCAAGGAGAAGATGAGCTGAGTCTGGTTCAGATCACTGCTGCCGCAGAGGATAGGTTTGCCTTTGAACATTTCACCAAAGACACAGCTAAGAAGAGACCCCAGATTAGACATGTCTCATTTCCAGGCAAGTGACTGACCCCGCGAGGACGGAAGATGGGAAACATAAAGATCAAAAATTCAAGGCGTCGAATCGCAAACTTACCCAACTCCCCACATGTCGATGGCAGACGTGTATTTGCGAAGCTGCAGCAGCAGCTCGGGGGGTCGATACCATCGCGTAACAACCAAAGCCGTGTATTCTCGGCGAGCCTCGCCGCCGCCCTTTCCGGCTTGTGGTGGAGGCTCATCAAACGGTCGTGCCAGACCAAAATCGGCAATCTGAAGAATGCCACCATTACTGATCAAAAGGTTGGCGGCTATTGCAGTTTGCAAAGAAGCATCAGCATGGTTTCTCTTTGATATATGAGAGCTGCCGCCTGATCAGCACATACCTTTCATGTCTCGATGAAGGATTTGATTCTGTAGTCGGTCAGTCGACCATCTCCTCACATGCAAGATATGCGCTGTTGCGTACCTCATGCAAGTACCGAAGACCCTCAAGTAATTGGTAAAGATAACACTTGATCTGAGGCTCGGTGAACTGGACAGCAGGGTTCTCCAACAGTCCCGAAAGATCATGTTCCATGTACGGAGTCACCATGTACATGCTGGGCTTTTTCCGTCCCTCGCCTAGACCAGGTGTTAGCCGATACTTTGTGCTTGTCAAGACCAGAGGACGAGCCCGATTATACCTTTGCTGCGTTCAACAGCCATTTCCTTTAGCTGGAGAATGTTGGGATGGGAGAGAGCCTTGAGAAGCTTGATCTCACGGATGGCTGTGATTGGAAACTAGAAATGTAGTCAGTATGAAAGAACACAAAAAAGAAGAAGAAAAAAAAGAGACTCGCGAGGGTGGTTACATACACCTTCTTTCTCATGGTGCATGAGAATCTTCTTCAAGGCGACAATAGTATTGTCTTTCTTTGATCGAGCCTTGTAGACCTCCCTGCGCATTGGTCAATCACCTTGTCCACCAAACAGACCATTTACCCCGAATGCCATACCCAAAAGTTCCTTCACCCAGTTTGCCAATGAATTCGAAATCACGAATATTGGAACATCCGGGGAACCGGGATTCGCCCCGGTCGTTTCTCTCCAGTGAGACGATCGACATGGTGTTCTCGAATATCTCTATTTATTCCTGGAGGGTCCGTGTTTGAATCGAGACAGCAATCTGAAGCTTGCCAGGCTGCTGTATTGGAGGAGAATATTGGTTTCAGAAACTGACGCTTCTGAGAGAAAGAGTCCTTTTCTCACTTGACGAGCAGTTCAACGTGTGGTGGAATCGATTTGGTAGCGGTGGTAGAAAACGGATGTCGGAGATGAGAATTCGTGAATGGAAAAAACAGAAATGAAAAGACGAGTCTGGGAGTGTTGCATTCACGAAGCCAAGTTTCTCATGAGGAGAGAAGTGAGAGGGAGATGAAAGGGGAAAAAAAGAAAAAGATGTTTGCGCGCCTTCACATGGCGCGACTCTCACTTCGTGGCCGTCGTCCAACACTGCTTGCCCGTCAAGGGCCCGCGGCCTCGGACAAATGACGAAACAAGGTGCAGGTGGCTCCGAAGGAAATCCACGAATAGCGACTAAATCGCACTCCTTGGAGCTCTGGTCAACACTCACAGATAGGTTGTTCGCCCGGTATGAGAAGAAAGAAGAAAGAAGAAGCACCGCAAAGCTGCAATCACCTCTTTTCATCCAGCCAGTCCGCCACTAGCAAGTGGAAATAGTAAACCGGCGCGCGTTGCCGTCGCCTGATCACGTGATTCAATCCCGATCGAACCTCCGTCGACAACCCGCTTTTGGTCACTCACTTTGCTCCAGCAATTTAGCCCTCGTCGGTGGAAAGCAGACTCCATTTGCACGGCACACATACTCAGTGAGTGAATTGCCATGTATCGTCTCTCAGATTGCTCTTCTCTACAGCCATACTGACCCGACCCAATTGCTCGCAGTCATGGCAGGCAAAGGAAGCCACCCCATCCACATCCACCCGGTCCGACCACTCTACCGCTTCACGGCCACCGCTCTGGGCGCCAGCATGTGGTTCTTCGTATGACCTTCCCTCCTGTCCCAATACATTTGCTCTTGACTGCCTATCCAGTTGCAATTTACACGGCCAGTTTGACTGATCTTTCCATATCGCCTTATAGCTCATGTACCGGGCCAAGAAGGACGGTGCCGCTTTGCTGGGCTGGAAGCACCCATGGGACCACTAGATGATGAGAAAGAGAGACAATTCTCGGACTACACCATACCTTCTCGTTTCTGTTTACAATACCATGTGCCATACTCCATGAAAGCCGAATTGAATTGATACTCAATCACATTGCGCCGCCGTGATGCACTGGTCTCGCTAATCCCCGGGTTGACGCCCTCAACTGTTCGAATGAGTAACAAGACAAATTTTAGGATCTGGATTCATAGACCTTCAACAAAACACAGAATCAAACATGCTATTCTGAAGTCCACAAGAAATGCGAGCAAACTGCCAAATAAATCCAAAAGCCGAACGCTCTATGTGGCAAATGATTTTGTTTTTTTTTCATCATTTGTATCCGTCGCATACAAGTACAGTATATTTTTGTTTCAGGATTCGCCCTGTGTGTAAGTTACGCGCGCATCTGCTCCAGGATGACCTTGTACTGGCGGCGTTTCTTGCGGTAAGTGGGCTGGAGACGAGCTCGCAGGTGACCGATCATCCGAGCCAACCGGGGGAAGAGAGTTGACTCGGACATCCACGCAACTGCGAACAGGCCCAGTGCCAACGCCACAAGCCAGCCGCGGAAGCCGTCAGACAGGAAAGTCAGTTGCATCACGTCCTGGACCCATTCCGAGGGCCGGAAGAGCATGAAAGCCGCAACTGCAAGAGCGATAAGGATTGTACAAAGATATGGAACTGAGAGAGGAAAACAAAAAGCACTCCATTAGCATTTCCATGGTCTGCAGGGGTGGGTCGAGGGTATTGCTCACCATTCCTTGTCAGAGGCTGTCGGAAGGGCGGGCCAACGCTGAGGACAACGCTTGTGAGAATGTACTGGAAACACGAGAACAGGAACAAGGCCGAGTTCTCCGAGTTTTCAATATTGCTTTTATCGACATCGAGCTGAGGAGGCAGATACCTTCACGGCGCATGAGGCTGATTAGCGGCTGATTTCGTGCACCAAGGATGGATTTTTCACGAGCACTTACCATGGCTGCATCTGAACCGTCTTAAAGATGGCCAACTGCCCCAGAATCACCATGATGATCTGCCCCAAAAGGGGGGTCAATACTTTACGTGAGACGAGATCTGCCGTGGGCCGTTTGCGAGAGAGAATGGGATATGGACCCGTCCATCCCACTTGGGTTGGAGTTAGTTTGTGTTGGAAGAAGATGAGAGAGACAGGTGCAACTTACTGAAAATGGCGATCGGCATGATCAAGGCAAGATCAATAAACAGAAACTAACACCAGAGAAAGACATTAATCCCCGCGATTTCCCAGTATTGTGGAACCAGGGGAAAAAAGGAAGGGGAAGAAACACAACGGCCTTGCAACGTACCTGGAAATCACCAAGATTGGAGCCCGATGTATATAGGAAGCTGACGGTGGAGAATTGAATCGCCGAGTAAAGACTCATGAACTTGAAACAGCAGAAACTAGTCACCAAAGCTGCACGTCCCTCACTTTTTCAATTTTTCGTCAGTTGATGCAGATTCTCAAGGGGGGAAATTCACATTTCAGCGACTTACCGAATCAATTTGGGCACACAAGAAATGTCGAATTGTCGGCTTGTGAAGGGGGCAGCCACAGACGCTTCGGCGTCCGACAGGGAGATACCGACGTCGGCAGCCTTCAAAGCGCCGCAATCATTTGCACCATCTCCGCAGAAACCACAGCAGTAATCAATCGACTGAAGCTTCTCGACCAGTTCGTGCTTTTCATCCGGTGACATTCGCGCAAAGACTTTACCAATCACAAGCATCTGAATAATTGCGGAGCCGTGATAAGCAGATAACCACGACAGCAACCGATCAGATTTGAAAAGAAGTGGCTTACCCGGTTGAGGACATCCTCGTTGCCATAGTCCACCATCCATCGGAACACGTCACCCGTAACGGCAACGCAATACTTTTGGTTGACTAGGGAGTTTCCAGGAATAGAAACGTCGGTCTCAGAGTCTCTTGCGGGCTAGAAGACAAGTGAGCATGGTGGCTAGCTGGCGGGAGCGTGCAGGAACTATCGTACCAGAAGAGTTCGTGGATCCAGTCGAAGATCAGGGTCGTCCACGCTTTCCCAGATGATCGAGGTCTTGGTTTCAAGTCCAGGTTCTATATCATTGATCGTCAGCATCGTCGTGCTCTCTGCACAGTCATCGAGTGCATACTGACCGTCAATCAAGTGCGGGATGAAACATTGCTCGTCGGCCCCGATCATTTTGCACTCTCGAGCAACGCTAATGGCAGTCAAAATGTTATCTCCAGTGCACATGACATTCCGAATGTTAGCCTGGTTCAATTCAGCAATCACTTCGGTCGTGGTGCTCTTCAGCTTGTTCTCAAAGATGATGAAGCCTGCGAATTCTAAATTGCTCTCGGCTTCAGTACGTGTCAACTTTTGCACTTTCATCCAGCTGAGTTTGCGCTCATATCTGGTGGCACAGGCAATGACACGGTAGCCCTTGTGGGTGTAGTGGCTCAACAGCTCTTCGTAATCAGCGGGCACTGTGATGGTCAGTGGGTGGCTGTCATTTTCACCGCATAGCGGTCGATAGAAAGAAGACATCACTCACGGGACTCGGGGCGACAGATATCCCTGATACTTTCAGGAGCACCCTTCACAAAGATGTGGACTCCATTGTCTCCGAACTGTCTGACAACCACACTTGCGCGGCGAAGTTGGGAAACAAATTCAAAGCTACGAAGGACTCCGAGCTCGACGGCAATCTTCGTAGTTTGAATCAGCATAGGAACCAAAAAAAATATGTCTGAAAAGGATCAACGCACGCTGGGTCCATTCGGTTGAAGATCCCCTCCGTGGGTGACCGGTGGCTTTGCAACCGATGGAGTGATGTTGTCAAATTTAGCGCTCGCCTGATCAGGCGCGTGGCCTGCGCCTTCCTCGTATGTCCATCCCGTGAATTGAAACATCTTCACGTCAAGCGGATCACCAAGCAACTCGCCATCCACGACACGCAGAGAATGACAGGTCGCCATGGTGTATACGATCTTGCGCTGCTTCTCGAGGTCGAAGGGCGAGTCCCGGTTTGGTGGAGGTAGCAACACTCCCGCTGACGTCTCAGACAATAGTTCGGAAAATCTAAATGAGGTCAGGAAAAGCCAGACGCGACAAGTTTTTCGATTCTATCAACCGACCTTTGGTTCTCGCCAACCGTTCGCGCGCCCAGAACGTCCAGTCCATCTTCCGTAAGCGTACCGGTCTTGTCAAAGCAGACCACATCCAATTTCCCACCGACATTGACCCTACAGCGGAGATTGAATTAGAGCCGCCATGAGGAGTCCGGGGGGGCTAAAAATCACTTACTTCTGCGGGCTGATGCAGAAAATCGATTGCTTCTTCAGCCGAGACAATGCAAAATTGGTACCAATGGTGAGTGTTGCGGGAAGGGCGGGTGGGACGACAATGGTGATCAAGTCGAGTGCACGAACGATGATCAGGTGCCAAGCAAGCTGTTTACGATTTAGTTGGAAGTTCGCCACATCTTGCTGGAACATGGAAAACTCACGCCGAGTCGGACAAAATTGATGAAGGATGCAATGAATCCCAGAAGGGCAACCATGCCCATCACGGCAATGTATCTGAATGAATCCCGATAGAATTTGAAGCCTGAAGGTTTGGGGAAAAGCATCGAGCGAACGAGGGCACCCTTGGTGGTCAAGAACCCAGTTCTCATGACGATTGCCAGAGCCACAGCCTCGTCGTCGTCCGCGTTCTGGGGCCGTCGAGCCCGAATGACTTTGGTGCCACTGAAGAGGAAATGCTTTGCGACATCGGGATGAATAGAGGGCGCACTGAGATCGAGATACGCCAAGGCCTCGTCGGTCAGGGGGGTCTTTGATACGGGAACAGATTCGCCTTTTCATCATTTAGCACGCTGCCATATTCGAGGAGGGGAGAAATGTATGAAGGGTGACTGACCTGTGAGCATGCTTTCATTTACAATACAGTCACCAGACAGGAGAATACAATCACATGGCACTTGGTTCAAGGAGGGATCGGAGAATTCAAAAACGTCTCCAGGAACCAGATCTTGGGAAGAGACCGATCGCCCTGTTTTTGAGATCCATGCATTAGTCTCAGCTTACTCCGTCGCGCTCGCAGGTTGCTCATGAAGACTCACAGAAGCCGTTCCTCAGAACACGTACGTCGCAGTCAAACAGAGAAATTTCGCGCAGGCGACGCATGGTCTAGATGGCAAGTCAGCAATTCGATGTTCTTTTGATCCGAGCCATCTGTGTACACCTACAGATCTCGTCTCCAAAACGGTCGTTCCAATGCTGAAGACCGAAATAAGAAAGATGCAAACGGCGTAATAGTAATACTCGTCCATGGACCAAAGGACAAGACTGGCCACCTGGAACATATAGAAGGGATGGAAAGCCTATATTCAGGGTGTCAGATGCGAAGTCAATGGAAATGGGGTGGAGTGTACGAACCTCGTCCACCAAGAGCTGGGGCACCGTCTTTTGCTGGATATCAATGACATTTTGACCGAAAATTTGCTCCCTGCTGTCTCGATCCTCGGCATCCAGACCAGCCCGCATGACCTTTGCATTAGTCCACGATGGATCTTTCCAGCCGCTGATCAGATCGAACTTATCCTCCGTCGGGTGGTAGCAGAAACGCATGTGCCTGTAATCTAGGAAACGGAGGTATTCCATGTTCGGGTCCGTATCTTCGTCAAAGACACGTCCGGATGAATCGACGAAGACGGTCGACAACGGACGCCCATATTCTTGCTTGTCAATCCGTTGAGCCATGAACTGATTCCATTGATCCTACGGGGCCCGTCAATTCAAGAGATCAATCAACAAGGTGGTGGGAACAAGATGGCACGGTACCTCAATTGCAACCCATTGACATTTCCCCAGCGGTGTCGGCTTCCCAACCAGCTTGACCCGCCAGCGCGGAAGCCACCGAAACACCAAGTATCCCAGTCCTCCAGTGATGAGACATAGAATCAAATAGATCGCGTATCCGGTCGCGCTGGTCGAGAACCCAGCGAACACAGCTGTAAGGTCCTCCGAGGCGATATAAACCTTCTGGTTCAAACGGCCACCGGTCCGTCGGTCACGGCCATATGAGCTTGCAGAGAGGAACCGCGACAGCAAGGGACGTTCCACCGACTCACGCGAGAGTCTCTTCGAGGCAAATGAACTGCGGTGAGACTCCAGATCGGCACCGTTCAGACCTTCCAGTGACTGCTCCTCGCCGTCGCTTTCCACTTCCAAGGCATCCTCGTTCGACCATTCCGCAAAATCCTCCTCGTCTTGGAAATATGTGAAGCTCACATTGGAATCGGCTCGTTTGCGACGATGGAGAAACGAGACCACGCTTGATGGAATACTTTCGGAGATGGGTCCATCGAAAACCTATGGCACCAAGGTCAGTCCATCCGTATGAGATGAGGGGGATGAACACTGTGAAGGGATTCATATACCTCGTTCCGGGCCATCTCTACGTCAGACACCACACTCACGCTATGTATGGATCAGCAATTGCGCGTGACTGGGGGTTTAGAAGACGAGAACAGACCTGCTGCGCAACGAGTCTCGCCGACGACTCGAACGAGGCATGGAGAGGTCCATAGGACCAGTCCCCGGCGGGGAGGGTGGACGGCTGCTCATGATCTCGTCGGCTTCGGTTGCGAAAGTGTCGATTTCCTCGTTTCTCGGCTGGACTTGATCGCGTTGCGGCAGATTCTCACGGATAAAGGCGAAGCCAAGTGCGAACTCGTTTTATTCACCGTGTACCCATAAGATGGCGGCGCCTCTTGATTTCGAGCGCCTCACCGCATTGGAGAGGAGGAGAAAAAAATATGTAGGCCGAATGATGTAGTGTACAAGCAATCTAGATCGCAGCGGCTGGCATGACTTGCTCAGGTCGATCTCCGCTGGGAGGGGACGTCTTCGTCGATAAGGCGCGCCTCTTATCTGCATGTGATCTGCAGGCAAGGCTCTGAGATCATCACAGGTCTAGTGTCAGCTTCACCTTGCCGATGCGCGCACTCGTTTGAACTTTACCGCGCTACGTAGCTGCCAGTGTACTCTGGGTAAAATGACTACAGTACTCTGATTCCATTTCAGTCATTCTTCATGCTGGGCAGACCAGGATCACTCTGACTGCTATCCATATCATATGGGTTCAGTGAATGCTGCAGGCTGGGGGTGGACTACCGAGTCTTCGATACATCAGCCATCGACAGCACAGTCCGTCTAAGGTGACGTTGTCACGGGGCAACGAGAATGGCCTTTCTCAAGCTCCCGCTCATTCTCACGGCTTGGTCATGATTCAGCGGGGAAATCTACGTAGTTTATCCAGTATAATTCGGATCCATTGTGTGGTGCTCTTTAATTCAAAAGGTCTTGGCAGAGTCCACCGCGGGAGATGGTCGGAGAGAAAATATATCGCCGCAGATATCGGGCAGTGGTAATACACACACTCAGCTGGAAACCCTTCGCCCTTGGGTCGGAAAGAAGGTCAACTTACAGAGATTTATGGAAGCTCCTCTGGTGATTTTGTACCCCGCTTGACGTTCACGACGCAGCACATGTGTCAGTTCGACAGGCCCATACCTGTACTGTAAGTGGCTGAGCTGCTACCTACTTGGTAGTACCAAGTAGGAGTGCGACGGAAGTAGCCATGCCCCAGAGGCGTTTCTAAATATAAAATCAGACAAGCACGCGGGCTGGACGACGGTCCGCCCGGGTCGACAATCCTGTACTGCGTTTGCAGACAGTCCTTATGCTAGAGGTCTAGTGGAGGTCCGGTCTGGTCTGGCTCGATGAACCGACCGAGCCACGGATCCTCGTTCACTCATTGAATACCGGCAGTGCATATGCTCCTTCGCCCAAGACAAGAGATGATCACTTCATTAACTTAGTACCGTAGTACCACACAACTGTACACTGGAACTACATACTCGATTGAGTATACATCCTCCAATGATACTGTCAAAGCTACCTCCGGGGTGGATGTCAATTCCAAAAAAAAAAAAAGCCGAACCCATCCACCAAGCCATAATCATGTCCGTCTGGTCCGTCCAGACAAATTCCGCATCCGAGAATCCAATCCTCATCAATGATGAGATTGATGTTCTCAGAAATTCTCTCGCTTCATGGTCCGATCGATCCATTGGCCAGATCTCCACTGGTCATGATCCACGACGAAATGGAAGGCACCTCTCCAACCCAATCGTCGGATTAGTCCCACTCGACACATCGATTCACGCCTCGAGACGTGGTGAGCCCAAGATCCTATGCTCATCACTCTCCGACTCTCCACAGGCCGACACAAGAAGATCCACCCTAGAAGCACAGAAGTGCAGCCAGCGTTGTACTGTATATCCCAACACCAGCATGTCCCTCAGGTCTTTACCGCCCAACTATTTTACCATTTTACCAAGTCCATCGATCTATAGAGACCTGAGAAAGTATATAGTTCGGCATGACCAAAAGAGCCTAGTTTATGCACAGGTTTCACCATCTATAGCTCACTCCTCTACCCTCGTACTCGAGTTCCCTGCAACCCATTCATAGTGTGGCAGACATCCGTCCTTCCGAGTGTTGTCGTGCGCGAGTGCCAGTCTTCTCCGATCCACAGTCGAGGCCCCTTCTCGTGTCAGACGTGTCCCACGAGGACTGTTTTTGAGAGGAAAAAAAAGGTTCCAGAACTTTGTTGGGATCGTGACCGGGTGCCTCAACGCCAAGGCGTCTCCGACCACCGGCGCTACTCGCCGAAAATCCCTCCAGAAAAAAAAATTTCCCATAATGGCTTAACCTTCCCACCTGAGAGGCGCCTCAGGACTCTCAGCTAATCCCACCAACAAGACCCCCCCCCTGCCTTCGCCTCTTGCAGTCCACAGTCCACAGTCCACAGTCCAGCAACTCGCCGACTAGTCCACCTTGCCAGTTCCTCTTCGTTGTTACCCGCCTGAGGTTGCCCCCCTCCCCCTCTCGATATCAAATTCTTCCCCTCCCGACCCTTCTCCAAACTTTCCCTTTTCAACCTCCTTTCTCACCCTCCCCTTCTTTCTCACCTCTGCTCCCACACGTCTCCCTCCCACCTCCCATCACCATGTCTGAGCCAATCAGGAATAAGAAGGCCGATTTCCCGGTCGCCCCGTAAGTTTTCCCATGCAACTTTTTGCACCTTCCCCTGCTTATCAGCGGCGAGGTGTTGGTCTTTCTCTGCCCCCAAAAAAACAACGCCCCAACTGACATGTCGAAAATTATTCCAGGACCCCTCAAAACACCCCGGCCAACAATGCCCCGATCTCATCTCACGCCCAGCAGCCTGGCGTGTCCAGTATCAAGGAAGGTAGGCGATGAATGACTCTTCTGTGCCCGTTTCACAAAGCAAAGGGGAAAAAAAAATTTCCCAGAGCCAGGGCCCTCCCCCACCAACCGCTCATCATGATCTCGGGAAGGATTTCCAGTGCTGACCGCTGTTTCCCCAAACAGAGCCCATGGACAGCGCCGCTGCCGCCTCTCTCTTTGCCCGTAACCCTGCCTTGATCAACATGATCCAGGGTAAGCTTGGCCAACTCGTCGGTCGCTCATCCGGCTACATCGAGTCTCTTCCCCCCGTCGTCCGCCGCCGTGTGGCCGGTCTGAAGGGCATCCAGAAGGAGCACGCCAAGTTGGAGGCTCAGTTCCAGGAGGAGGTGCTGGAGTTGGAGAAGAAGTACTTCGCCAAGTTCACCCCTCTGTACGAGCGTCGGGCTACTATCGTCAACGGTGGCATCGAGCCCACCGAGGAGGAAGTCGAGGCGGGCAAGGAGGACGAGGAAGAAGATGAGGAGGAGACCAAGGAGACCGAGGAGCAGAAGGAGGAGACCTCCGCAGCTGGTATCCCCGAGTTCTGGTTGTCGGCCATGAAGAACCAGATTTCGCTTGCTGAGATGATCACCGAGCGCGACGAGGAGGCCCTCAAGTCGCTCACCGACATTCGCATGGAGTATCTCGACCGTCCCGGATTCCGCCTCATCTTTGAGTTCGCGGAGAACGAGTTCTTTACCAACAAGACCATCACCAAGACCTACTACTACAAGGATGAGAACGGATACGGTGGCGACTTCATTTACGACCACGCCGAGGGGTCCAAGATCGACTGGAAGGATGACAAGGACCTGACCATGCGTCTGGAGAGCAAGAAGCAGCGTAACAAGAGTAAGTCTCGCTTTTTTTTTTGATTGATTGAGACCCCTGTTTCCCTTTTTGTCGAGGTTTCCACCCACCTCTACTCTGTCCCCATCTCTCTCTCTTTCTCCTGCCCCTCTCGTCTCCTGTGCGGTCTCTCAGGCACTGACTCTTCCGTTCCACAGACACCAAGCAGACCCGTATTGTCAAGATCAGTGTGCCCACCGAGTCCTTCTTCAACTTCTTCTCACCACCCCAGCCCCCTGTGGATGATGATGAGTCGGTTGCCAGCGACATTGAGGAGCGCCTGGAGCTGGACTACCAGCTGGGTGAGGACATCAAGGAGAAGCTCATCCCCCGTGCGATTGACTGGTTCACCGGTGAGGCTCTGCAGTTTGAGGAGCTGGGTGATGACATGGACCCCGAGGACTTTGATGATGAGGATGACGAGGATGAGGATGAGGACGAGGATGAGGATGAGCGCGGTTCAGACCGGGACATCGATGATGACTCGGATGAGGAGGTAAGCCTGTCCCGTGCACCTGGCGACGGTGTCGCACGCTCCCCCGTCCCCCTCCTCTTGACCCGACCAGACGACCTAACCTGAATATCTTTCTTTTCTCCAGGATGGTACCTCCAAGCCCAAGAAGGAGGCTGCCGAGTGCAAGCAAAACTAGACTTCCCCTCTACGAATCCTCTTTCCGTTCCCGTTCCCCACCTTTCCTCCTCTTTTTCGACCCTCTAAAAGTGGCTCGCCATTGAGCGGAGCAGCTCACTGACATGTTTCATGGAAATCCTCCCTTGTGTTCTCGACGTTATTGCTATGTTTCCCTTTCTCACCTCATCTCTCCATCTCCATCTCACGGATGCCTTTGTCCTCTACACCTTGCACTGCGTGAACTTCTGAGTTTTGTCTACCTAATATCAATTTTCTCCAATGAATTGACATCCATCGTGTGTAATTCATTGTTGTGCCCTGATGTGTGGGTGTTATGGATGGCTGGGTCTATACCGATCGAAGTCTCCTGCACTTCGGGTCTTGAAATTGTGATCCATGTCATAGCAGTGCCACGTAGGCACGCACAATGGATCGTCCGGTGTGGCTGGGTAGTGCGTCAGTTGGTTCAGGACCGGGTGCTGGTCGCCCGTACCGTATTCATGTTCGTATATATGTCCTTGGGTCAATCACTTTGACCAATCCTCACTGAAGAAGCTCCGTCACGTATTAAGCAGGTGCTTCGTATCACAGCTTTGCACAATCGAGTGCATGTTCAGTATCTCCCACCCATCCTTGCGATTGTTTGACCTACGGACGCTGTCCCCTAGAACGTGGACATCTCCTCGTCTCATGTAGAGTTCCAGCAATTGTCCGAATTCATCGTGAGCTTGAAATATTTCTCCCACCAGGTTATCCATCTTGTCGACCAGCCACAACAGGTTCACCTTAATACTCCTTGTGAATGATATCGTTTTCTACGAGTCCTGACTCGGTCCTGTCTCGATGGATCCGGCTCCACTTCACTCTCCTCCGAAGCGGCTGGGAAGGTCGATCATGATTCCGCTATTTGAAGGATGCTAGGTTAGTCATTTCCCACTCATGGTGTGTGGCACAGAAGCAGATTCCCCAAGCTGTGCGAATGAGGGTTGATTCATACAAATAAGCTTGCAGTTTTATACTTCTCTTCACCGCTCTCCCCAATCTGGAGATCATCCTGGGCACCCAACCGATGAACGACCCTGTCAGGCACACCAGCAAGAAGGCGGTGACCGAAGCAGTGTGGGGGTGTGGCGCGGTCCCTCTCGATTGTGCCCCCCAGTCCCGTGGCCGTCCCCGAAGAGAAGCTCCCCTTCAGGGGCTGGCTCGCTTCCGCTGGGCCAGCTGTTACAACGGGATCTCGGAGTATCCTTCTGCCATTTTTATGACACCCTTCACTGGCTCTCGCGCGCGCTCTCTTTACGCCCTCCACACTCCCGACACGGTCCTCTTCTTCCATTCATCCTGTGCTCCTCACTTTTCTTCTTTCAGATCATGAGCGGATGAGTGGTTGCTATGAGACTACCCTGTCTTTCGACCGCTTATCTTGTGATTTGATCTGCCCTTTTTTTTTTGAATTCCTGCATCTTAGCATCTCACATCTCGACTCTCTTCATCCGCTCCCCTTCCCTCTCTTCTCTTTCCTCCCTTCCCCCATCATTAGGGATCTTCGACTCTTGCATAACAACACCACGAAGAACGCACGCCTCTTGAGAAAGTCACCCCCGACTGCGTGCGCCAAACACATAGCGTTCTCTCAATCTCACAACATAAGATGGCGCACATCTACGAGGTTGGGACACGGGCCTGGCAGCCTGACCCAACAGAGGGATGGGTCGCATCAGAGGTCAAGGAGCGGTTGGTTGATGGGGACAAGGTTCGATTGGTCTTTGAATTGGATAATGGAGAGGTAAAGTTACCCCGCGCTCCCTGTGAAAGTGAGAGCTCGTGATATGAACACCATCACACGCTGGTGACGTACTGTTTTGTTTTCCCCCCTATACAAACACACCGCTGACCAAACACATGAACTGGAACAGATCAAAACCGTCGAAACCACCCAGGCCGAGCTTCAGGTAGACAACAACCCGAACCTCCCTCCACTGATGAACCCAGCCATGCTGGAAGCCAGTGAAGACTTGACAAATCTCTCCCATCTGAATGAGCCTGCGGGTGAGTCTCCCCCCTCCCTGCGGTATCACCTGAGTGCACGACAGCCAGGCACAAGTACAAGTTGAACTGACCAGACTTCCCCGCACAGTGCTGCAGGCCATCAAGCTCCGCTATGCGCAAAAGGAGATCTACACATACAGTGGTATTGTGTTGATCGCCACCAATCCTTTTGCGCGTGTCGACTCGCTCTACGTCCCTCAGATGGTTCAGGTGTATGCAGGGAAACAGCGCGCTTCCCAGGCCCCTCACTTGTTTGCCATTGCCGAGGAAGCTTTTGCGTAAGAGATGCCCTGGAACACTTACAGACAGACAGAGCCCTTTCACGCTATATTTTGTATGCATGCTAATCTTCTCTCTCGGTGGACAACAGGGACATGCTTCGGGACGGCAAGAACCAAACAATTGTGGTCTCTGGTGAATCAGGAGCTGGAAAGACGGTCAGCGCCAAATACATCATGCGCTACTTTGCAACCCGCGAATCAGCCGACCAGCCGGGCAAATACACCACCAGCCGCGCAGATGCCACGACCGAGACGGAAGAACAGATCCTGGCGACGAACCCCGTCATGGAAGCCTTTGGTAACGCCAAGACCACTCGCAACGACAACTCGTCTCGATTCGGTAAATACATCGAGATCATGTTTGATGACCAGGCGAACATCATTGGCGCCAAGATCCGCACATACTTGCTGGAGCGATCACGACTGGTATTCCAGCCATTGAAGGAGCGCAATTACCACGTCTTTTACCAGCTCGTGGCTGGTGCCACCGATGAGGAGAGACAGGACCTGGGTTTGTTGCCCGTGGAGGAGTTTGAATATCTCAATCAGGGTGGCACACCCGTCATCGACGGAGTTGACGACAAGGCCGAATTCGATGCGACCCGCAAGTCCCTGACCACCATCGGTGTCACCCAAGATCAACAGACGGAGATCTTCCGGATCCTGGCAGCTCTGCTGCATTTGGGTAATGTGAAGATCACGGCCACCCGCACTGACTCGACCCTCTCCTCCTCCGAGCCGGCCTTGGTGCGCGCGTGTGAAATGTTGGGCATCGACGCCAATGAATTTGCCAAGTGGATCGTCAAGAAGCAGCTGATCACCCGAGGAGAAAAGATTACCTCAAATCTGACCCAGCAGCAGGCCGTGGTGGTGCGTGATTCCGTCGCCAAGTTCATCTACTCGAGTCTCTTCGACTGGCTGGTGGAAACCATCAACCGGGGACTGGCCAAGGAGGAGGTGGTGGAGCGGGTCAAGACGTTCATCGGTGTTCTGGATATCTACGGGTTCGAGCATTTCGCCAAAAACTCCTTCGAGCAGTTCTGCATTAATTATGCCAACGAAAAGCTGCAGCAAGAATTCAACCAGCACGTCTTCAAGCTCGAACAGGAGGAGTACGTGCGGGAAGAGATTGATTGGAAGTTTATTGATTTCTCCGACAACCAGCCCTGCATCGACCTGATCGAGGCCAAGCTGGGAATCTTGTCTCTGCTTGACGAAGAATCTCGACTGCCTATGGGCTCTGATGAGCAGTTTGTCACCAAGTTGCACCATCACTTCGCTGCGGACAAGCAGAAGTTCTACAAGAAGCCTCGGTTCGGCAAATCTGCGTTTACCGTCTGTCACTACGCTGTGGATGTCACCTACGAGTCGGATGGTTTCATTGAGAAGAACCGGGATACCGTCCCTGACGAGCACCTCGAGGTTCTGCGCAACTCTTCCAACAGCTTCATCAAGGAGATTCTGGACACCGCGGCTGCGGTGCGCGAGAAGGACTCGGCGGCCGTCACGTCCAAATCGGTGACCGCGGCTGCGCCCGGCCGCCGCATCGGGGTCGCTGTGAACCGCAAGCCAACGCTGGGTGGGATCTTCAAGTCTTCCTTGATTGAGCTGATGAACACGATCAACTCCACGGATGTACACTACATCCGCTGTATCAAGCCCAATGAGGCCAAGGAGGCGTGGAAATTTGAGGGTCCCATGGTTCTGAGCCAGCTGCGAGCCTGTGGTGTCTTGGAGACCGTCCGCATCAGTACGGCTGGGTACCCAACGCGATGGACGTATGAGGAGTTTGCCATTCGATACTACATGCTCTGCCACTCCTCCCAATGGACCTCCGAAATTCGGGACATGTGTCATGCCATCTTGCGCAAGGCCCTTGGTGATGCCAATCATCAAAAGCAGGACAAGTACCAGTTGGGTCTGACCAAGATCTTCTTCCGCGCTGGTATGCTTGCGTTCTTGGAGAATCTGCGCACATCACGATTGAATGAGTGTGCGATCATGATCCAGAAGAACCTGCGTTGCAAGTACTACCGCCGCCGCTACCTGGAGGCCCGCGAGTCTATCCTCACCACGCAAGCCTTCATTCGCGGATTCCTCGCTCGTCAGACGGCCCATGAAATTCGTCGCAACAAGGCTGCCACGACCATCCAACGAGTTTGGCGTGGATCCAAGGAGAGGAAACACTACACCTTCATCCGCAACAATGTCATCCTGGTGCAGTCGGTGATGAAAGGGTTCCTCTGCCGACGCAATATTATGGAGACGATCAACGGCAACGCAGCCAAGGTCATCCAGCGAGCGTTCCGCTCCTGGCGTCAGATTCGGGCATGGCGTCACTACCGCCACCAGGTTGTCATCGTGCAAAATCTGTGGAGAGGTATTCAAGCGCGCAAGGCGTACAAGACCCTGCGTGAGGAGGCTCGCGATCTCAAGCAGATTTCTTACAAGCTGGAGAACAAGGTTGTGGAGCTGACCCAAATGGTCCAATCCATGAAGCTGGAAAACCGGTCCCTCGCCTCGCAACTGGAGAATTACGAGACTCAGTTGAAGTCATGGCGTGCTCGGCATAACGCGCTCGAGGCACGTGCCAAGGAACTCCAGGCTGAGGCCAATCAGGCCGGTATTACCGCGGCTCGATTGGAAGCCGTCGAGGAAGAATTGAGCAAGGTCAGCCAGGTGTCGGCCGACTACCAAGCGACCATCAAGCGCATGCAAGAGGAAGAGCGGATCAGTCGCGAGAACCTACGCGTCGCTACGGAGGAGCTGGAGCGTCTCAAACTCGCTGGCGCGGAAGCGGAGCAGGAGAAGACCGTGCTGAGGCAACGTGTCGTGGAACTGGAAGAGGAGCTCGAGGTGGCCAAGCGCTCGGTGCCGCTGAACGGTGGTCATGTGGACGCCCTCAATGGCAATACCGCTCAAGTACCCCCGAGCGGATTGATCAACCTTGTTTCATCCAAGAAACCCAAACCTCAACGACGCAGCGCGGGCGCGGAGAAGATTAGCACCACAGATCGCTTCAGTGGAGCGTACAACCCTCGGCCAGTATCGATGGCCATCACCGGACACAGCGCGGCTCGGGCGGCTGCGGCTTTCTCACCGGGACTGGATTCGGTGGAAGCCGAACTCGAGCAGTTGTTGTCTGAAGAGGACGATTTGAACGATGAGGTGACGATGGGCTTGATTCGCAACTTGAAGATCCCCTTGCCCAGCTCCGATCCTCCTCCTACAGAGAAAGAGGTGCTCTTCCCCGCCTACCTGATCAACCTGGTAACCTCGGAGATGTGGAACAATGGCTTTGTCAAAGAATCCGAGCGGTTCCTGGCCAATGTCATGCAATCCATTCAGCAAGAGGTCATGCAGCACGAGGGTGAGGATGCGATCAACCCGGGTGCCTTTTGGCTTTCCAACGTGCATGAGATGTTGTCCTTTGTCTTCCTGGCTGAAGACTGGTATGAGGCACAAAAGACGGACAACTATGAATATGACCGTCTGCTGGAGATTGTCAAGCATGATCTGGAAAGCCTGGAATTCAACATCTACCACACGTGGATGAAGGTGTTGAAGAAGAGACTCTACAAGATGATCGTACCCGCGATCATCGAGTCGCAGTCCCTCCCCGGTTTTGTCACGAGCGAGACCAATCGCTTCCTCGGCAAACTGTTGCCCTCGAACAACAACCCGGCGTACAGCATGGACAATCTGCTGAGCCTCTTGAATGCGGTGTATCGGGCCATGAAGGCCTTTTACATCGAAGGCTCGATCATCCTGCAGACCATGACCGAGTTGTTGAAGTTGGTCGGCGTCACGGCCTTCAATGATCTTCTCATGCGACGCAACTTCCTCTCGTGGAAGCGTGGCTTGCAGATCAACTACAACATCACTCGGATCGAGGAGTGGTGCAAGAGCCATGACATGCCGGAGGGGACGTTGCAATTGGAGCACTTGATGGTACGTTTTTCTTTCTGACAGAATTTCTGTGGTGAAAAATCCATCAGGAACACCTCGGGTTGAGTTGATCTTCTGCACGGTTTCGATACTAACTTGGCATTATAGCAAGCCACCAAGTTGCTTCAGTTGAAGAAGGCCACCTTGAATGACATTGAGATCATTCAAGATATCTGCTGGATGTAAGTGCATCCGCCGCTCCGTTTCACCGCGATGTGATCGAATGACTGACTGACGCTTCCCTTTCTTTTCAGGCTTTCACCCAATCAAATCCAAAAGCTCCTGAATCAGTATCTGGTGGCCGACTATGAACAGCCCATCAACGGCGAGATCATGAAGGCCGTGGCCTCTCGTGTCACAGAGAAGAGTGACGTCCTTCTCTTGACTCCTGTGGACATGGAGGACAGTGGTCCCTATGAGATCGCCGAGCCCCGAGTGATCACCGCTTTGGAGACGTACACTCCATCCTGTAAGTTGAAAATCTCTCACTTCTCGCTTCGTGCATTGAACCGGTCTCCCTGGTGCCCTTATCCTTTTTTGACCGAGACATATTGACACTTTTACTCCCTTTTTTCAGGGCTCCAAACACCACGCTTGAAGCGTCTCGCCGAGATCGTCTCTGCACAGGCCATTGCGCAGCAAGACAAGCTCGGGATAGAAAACGGGGTCCTGGAAGAGTAGACGCGGGGCTAGGGTTGTTCAATGTAAATTAGACATGTTTCTTTCTTTCTTTCTTTTCTTTGATCTCTGAAAGATGTTTCCTTGTCAGCTACGGATTAACGACCAGTGTGATACTTTTTGTTCATTTCTTTTTGGGGTGTTTCTTTTGTGATGTGTTCTTGGCATCCTCTCATCACCATCATTACTTGCATGTTGCTTCGGGCGGATCTACGGTTCCGATTTTTGTGAGTGTTTAGAGAGCATGCAGAGCAGAGTCAACCGGCTCTGGCTCTGACCAATGCGGGGATATCTTGTTGGAGAGATACATTATGATGAAGTTCTTTTCTATTTTCTCTTTCCCTCACTTCCCTTCTTCAACCTTTTTATGTTCTGCTGTGTTTCATGACATAAAGTCGCTGTCACACCACCTTTCATTTCTGGCCTTGTTGGTGACATATGAGATCTGTGAGATAGGGTTCACTTTAGATGTACTTTTTCGGGATGAGAGTTGCTATCTTGTATGATTGCCAGTAATTCTTCGGAGAGCGGGCGGTGGAACAACTTCATTGCCCAAGAGCGGCACACCACTTCAACCTTTCAGCGTCTTCCCTTTTCCCACCTGTGATCTTTCCTCTCCACACTCCAAAAGCATTCATCAAAAGATTCTCAAATAAATTCAACGACACTCCTACCCTCTGACAATGCCTCTCACCAAACTCAACTTCATCACCGGCAACAAGAACAAACTCGCCGAGGTGCGAGCGATTCTCGGCAATGTCATCGAGGTCGACAATCAAGCCGTCGATGTCCCCGAGATCCAGGGCACTATCGAGGAGATTGCCAAAGAGAAAGCCCGACGAGCTGCTGAAGCGGTATGTCTGTCTAGGCTTAGTCCTTGTACATTGTGCTGTATTGCATCGCAGCACTAGCATTCTCCAATCCTCAACAATGCCGTGAGAGAGGATCTACGTACTGGGACCTGACTGACCATTGTTTTCTGGCAGATCAATGGCCCCGCTTTGACGGAGGATACGGCTTTGGAATTTGATGCCTTGAAGGGATTACCTGGTCCATACATGTAGGTTTTTGGTACCCTTTTCTCTCTATCTTTCTCTTTTCCCCGTTATTTCGTGAGGTCCCTGGCCTCTTTCTGTGGATGAGCTCAACCTTCACTGGGAATGAAATGATTCATATCCAGTTGAGGAGGTTGTGTGATGGTGATGATCCGGAGTTGGCTTGCTAATACATATGAAAACACTGGCAGTAAAACATTCATGGAATCGCTTGGCCATGAAGGGTTGAACAAGATGCTGGATGGGTTTGAGGATCGTAGTGCGCAGGCTGTTTGCACCTTTGCCTTTTGTCGGGGACCAGGAGAGGAGCCTTTGCTTTTCCAGGGACGGACGGCGGTATGTCTTTGATTCCAGTTGGACTTTTCGCCTTGAATCTATCCAGAATCTCGAGGTTGAACTGGTGTGATACAACTCTCATAAGGTTGCTAACACCACCGCTGGGTAACAGGGTACTATTGTGCGGCCCCGAGGTCCCACCAACTTTGGTACGTTGTGTCCCTTTGGATTTTGTCTTCTGGTCTTTTCAGTGTTCAAATCTGGTTACGGTTTCAAGAGGCATTCAGAGAACTGACTGTCTTCTAGGATGGGATCCTATCTTTGAATATGAAGGCCAGACATATGCCGAGATGGATAAAGAGGCAAAGGTAAGCTTACACTCCTCCCTCACGCCTCATTTCCCCCCGAAAATACCAGGCCCTCTCCCCCGCGTGTCAGCAACATGGCACCACGATTCGTTGGTTGATGCACGAATGATCAATCCCCCAACATCTGGACACGCTAACCTCGGCATTAGAATAAAATCTCCCATCGATACAAGGCGCTGGTCAAGCTCCAGCAGTGGTTGGCAGAGGGTCAGCAGTGAGCACGGCGCTCGGAGAAACAGTACAGTGGCATAGATCATAGATCCGCAGGAGGGGTATAACTAGACATTTCTCTCTCTCTCTCAGAGAAACCAAACCAAACCAAACACATCCACAATACAGATGCGATCCAGATCGCCCAGAATATGAAAACAAAATAAAATTATAAACCAGACATCAAACATCAGACATCAGATATTCATGATGATTCAACAATTCAATCCTTCAACCTATGAATCCAATTCACTCGGCATCCTCCGCATGGGACTTTTTCCAATTCTCAATCCACTCGGCGATTCGTGCGCAATTGTTATCGACATCTCCGTCCTTTTCACTGTTCAATTCAACGACAATCTCCTCGTCATATGCTTCCCGGGCTTCTTCGAGCAATACGCCAAAGATCTCCGCATCGAGGTTTTCTTGGAGCTTTTCCTCGTGGTATCCTCTATCAACATTGTACCGGTCATGTTAGAAAGAGACTATTCAATATGGCACAAAAAAAGAGAGAAAAAGACAGAGAGAAAGAGGGAAGGAGTTGCGCGGAACTTTTTCAACAGAGTCCAACAAGCGAACACTCTCGCCCTTACCATCGCGGCAAACAAACAGGGTCGAGGTTGGCAAGAGGAAGAAGAATTAAAAGAAAAACAAAAGGGAAACATGAAACGCACCTTGAACTTAGCCGATCATACAAAAGGGACGTTTCAGGACAGCGTATGACAACGACGAGATCAATCCACGATTTCGGAAAAAGGTCGCAGGCGTGCCAATCGATCAAATAGCCACCTTGCAGAACTTCGTCTTCGATAGCATCGAGCAACTATTCAAGAATTGGAAATGAAACCGATTAGCACAAGTACGACAACCCTCAAAAAAAATAAAAGCAAAAAAAGAAACAAAAAGAAAAGCAAAAGCTTTGTACATAGCGAACAGCAACTATCTCTCTCCTTCTCCACTTCCGTAGATGCGCGCGCACACGCACACGCACATACAAACCCCTCCACCGAGAACGTCTTCCCGTCGCAACCACGCTCAACATCGAGATAGAGTCGGGATGAAACTAGCTTGCACGCATTCGACAATCCCTCGTAACCCCCTCAACCCCCCAAGAAGAATACAAAAAAAAACATGCCAATAATACCAACATACCTTATCCTCATCAACCACCCAACTTTTCCGCTCCTCATCATATTCATCAAAGCAGTCGCGCTCCTTGGCAATCTGGTTCACAGACAAGTGCTTCAGACCTGTATCCTGGGCAAGTTGTTCGCAGTGTACGGTCTTGCCGACGCCGGGAGTACCGGTGATGATGATATTCGGTGAAGTGCGCATTATCGCCGGAAATGGAAGTTGTATGGGTTTGGGTTTAGGTTTTGGGAAGAAAAGTGGGGGGTCGTTTTTGTCCACTCCTCTTCAAGAATTGTGTGAGAGAAGAAAAGGGTTCGAAAGAAGATTGCTGCGCAAAGGTTGGGATTTATCGAAGAAATTATAAAAGATTGAATTGTGAGAATGAATCGGCGAACCTTGCGACTTGTTTCTTCCCCGCGGATGTGGAAATTATTTCGGATTATTCTTCGGCCGCTTATCGCTTATCGATTGTTGATTATCTTTTATCTTATCACGGGGTACCGGGGGATATCACATGGCGCCCATATCAGCCACATGTGTACTGCACAGTTACACCCTCAGCAGCGTTTCTGCGTTGATGTTACGAAAAAAGACGATGGCTCATACCGCTCTTATATATGACCAAGTCTGATTTGCAGAGAATTGCTTTACACGAGCCCAAACATGTTCTAGAGACGAGAAAAAGAAAATCCTGGCGCCAGATCTGTTCAGCACAGACGACGTCCAGGAGCGTCACTACCCTTGCCACGTTATGACATTCATCTCGTTCCCTGTGAGAAACAGCTCTGGTGGGAATTTATTAAGTGTCTGTACAAAGTATGAGTGTAAAAGTGTTGGTTCATGTCATGTGTATCCAAGCCTTTTTTACATCATGATACTGGAGCCCGTCTTCGTCTCCGTCTCACCAGGCTCGTCACCTGGTACTGGGATTAACCTGTCAAAGAGTAAAGAGTCAATCAGACATGTTTCTCTTCTATCTTTTTGGAACATCACAGTATAATTTAGGAAAAAAACTTACTTGAGCAGCTCGAAAAGCTTGTATTTCTGTAAATACTTGTTCCCTCGACGGTACGCCTTGAGCAATCGAGCCGGATGGTCGCTTTTCGCCGAGGTACCAATTAGGCGCTGCATCGCCGGAGAGGTCTTGAACATGGGATCAAACACGAGCAAGTTGGCAGATCCGTCGTCGCGGATTTCAAAGCCAATGATGGTCATTGAATGACCTGTCATGCACCATGATTAGAAGGACGTGGAGAACCGGGGAATGATAGGTAGCCGATTTCGTGGATGTATGTATGTGTGTGTGTGTGTGTGTGTGTGTGTGGACCATGGCTTACCATCGTGTTGGAAATAGATCGGTGGTAAGTCTGTTTGAAAGACTTTGATTGACTCGTTGTCCACAGGACAGGCGGCACGAAAGTAATTTGCTACTTCCATGTAGAGTTGATCGTGTGCCGGCAGTCTATCGCTCGAGGCAAGGCTGCTAGCATCGCAGCTGTAGAAATCCAAGATACTTGTCAGCAACATTGTCTTCCATGTTTGGTTCGAAAGGTGTTAAAGAGGGCCAAATACTCACGGAATCCCAAGGCTTTGAAAGAGAGCTTGTGCCTGATGAAAAGAATCATAGTCACAAATTAGTCAATGATCATTTTGAAAAGGGACGCATCACCCTGTGTCGATATCCCAACTCACTTCTGGAGTCCCGATGAATTTCCTCGTCCCCTTGATCCCTCCCGTCTCCGTTCTCCCTGTACTATTAAAGCCCATGTCCCAGGCCTGCTCAATCATATCCTGCAACTCCAGAATAGACGGTATACCGTGGGGAAAATGCGAATGGCCCAATGCTTGCGTTTTGTTGATATATGAGATCAACATCTGGATGTTGCGATATCCGCAGAACCCACCCTCACGCGAGAGCTTGCAGATATGGCGCACCTTGGGATTGCAGAGAAATGCGCGTTGAACCGTCTTGTCTTGCTCGCAGAGCTTTAAGATGACGGGAATGAGCTTGCCTGTCTCATTTTCCACGGTAGTCTGCCGTGCCAATTTTCCATCTGAGGTGATGTGGGTTTGTTTAGATGTTCGGCCTCCTTTTTCCAGCAAATGTTTGAGCCATGATGGCATTTTCTTTTCATGGGCGTGGGGACCCAGTTCCGCGCGCTACAAAGTAAAATCAGTATGGAATTTTCCACAAGAAAAAAAAGAAACAAAATGTTCAAACACAGAGAGTGAGAGGTCAACTTACCCCCAATCTCATCGCACCATCTTCTCCTCGATGTCGTGGCGGACTCTTCGCCTTAGCAGGTTTGGTGACATTATTCCTTCGCGCCATATCTCGTCCCGAGCCACGCTTCCCACCTTCCAACGCTCCTTGAAGATCCAACTCGTCTTCTTTCCCCAATGGCAGATCATAGTCATCCGTATGAGCGGAATCACCCGCAATATACGGAGCCGAATCTGTCTCGCCATCTTCAAAGGCAATCCCCTCTGCAAGATGCAAATCCAGATGAGTGGACAGCTCGGCAGTCGTCACTGTCTCGCCGCATCCATGCGGACAATCGACATATTTCTCGATGGGATCTTCGTCTGCTACTCGCGGAGATTGCGAGCGAGATCTCGCATTCGACCATGCATTCACCTCAGGTAGATGCGAATCTTGGTGCCAGTCACCATTCTCCGGGTGGCAATGGTCAATGTGCATTTCCAGAAAACTGGCGTCCGTATCGGAGAATGGACAGAAGGGACATGATAGAGCCTCTGATTGATTCATGGCTTCAGATTTTTCAAAATCGATCTCCCGCCTCTTTTTATGTTGAGACTGCGACCGTCTGCTTGTTCTGTTTACCTGAATGGTGAGTGTGTTTTCGACCTCTTCAAAGTCGTGGCCTGTCGAGTAGAGGAGAACAGGTCGAAGCCTCGAGAAATGAGGATGCTACACAAGCTCTTGGTTCAACAGGATCGCCCGACCACGTGCACAACAATGCAGTGATGCCACCTACTTTTGTACGGAGTAAGACCAGTACCTCCTGGTATTGTGGGTCGACAAGTAAATACTCGAGTTTGCAGCGGTAAAGATAGATGCTAGATGTCCTTTGAATCTTTTCAATCTCGCGGTGCCTGGAAATGTGGCGTGGGGGTGAGGGAGGTGAGACCCACTTCTGGCCACGGGTGGAATCAGATCAGCCTGACAGTCAACCTCGTCACAGGTACCAGTACCTACAATAGCAACCTAAAGTGAATATCGAGAGAATGGAAGCTACTAGACTCGCTTTTCGTACAGTGCGGAATGATTCAAGGACGCTAGAAGGTGCGATTTGATCGATCGGGCTTTTGTTTGAATTAGATACACGCGGTTCGTGACCGTTGAAACGAGTCACTGTTTATCATGACTAGATTGCGCAAATTTAGGTAGATTCACGAGTTGAAGACAAGTGCATCCCACTAGGCAGGCAATACTTAGAGGATAGGCAGCATGTTTCAGAACTCTTGACTTGAAAAGAATGCAATAAAATTTTTTTTCAATCTGTATGTCTCATCTCGTGGGTTGAGCCTTGGACGCCCGAAGTTTAAAAAAAGAGACAAAAAACAAAACAAAAAAAAAGAACACATATAGAACGGATCAAGAGTAAACGTGTCTTACTATCGTTCATTTTATTTCAGGCAAGACAACGACAAGCATAAGCGGAGAAAGTGTTATTTCTAATAATACAAATATCAACAATCGACGTGTCAACAACAGAAGAATTCGCAATGGAGGTATCAGCAACAGAACTATCAACACCAGAGATATTATGAACAACAGAAGTATCAACAATGAAAGTACCAATATTCGTGTATATGGTGCACTTGTAGAGAGCACCAGTTCAGCACAAAACAAGGACGAACTGTCTCATCGTATCCCACCATCTTTCGCGAGTTCACTCTCTGAAAAGCCTCGAAGATCTTGTATCTAGTTACCGAAGCGCCCCGAAATCTCAACCACATCTCTCAAGTGATCGTAGGTAAGAGTGGTTTTCTTCCACTTGACATACTGTTGAGTAGTGGTGATGATGTCTCTGATTCGGTGTCCATTCAGCTTGATCTGATTGAGAGCATTGAGATTCTCAAGCCGATCGATGAATATCTGCCAAATCTGGTGTCTTTTATTAGCATCCAATTCAGGGTGATGAATGGCCAATTGAATGCGGGAGATAAAGGCCTCGTCGAATGCCCTCACACGGTTGCTGGTCAAGATGAGAATTCCCTAGTAGTACTCCAGCGCACGCAAGAAGACAGAGACTAGGGCGTTGCGCTGAAGATCCTCGAGGCTTCGTCAAGCAGGACCACGTAGTCCCAAATACGTCCGAGATGCAGAACGGAGTCAAGGTATTTTGTAACTTCCTCCGGTTTGGTGCCCACATCTCCATAAGTCACCCGATAAAGGGATTTCTGTGCAATCTTGGCGACTCCTTCTGCGGTGAGAGTTTTCCTAGTGCCTGGCGCGCCGTGGAAGAGCAGAATCAATTGGCTTCCTTTCCCACGGAGTGCCGAGTAGATGTCGTGTGCAGTCTGTCACCATGCGATCTCACACCTTGCTAGTTCCCACGACTTTGTGAGAATGCTCGGAAGAAATTTGAAGTAGATGGAACCCGAGATGCTCGGAACAAGGACTGACTCCGCATATTGAATGTCACAGCCATGGACGACCTTTTGCATGCGGTGAGGGACGCACAAAAAGGCTTTCGTCAAAAATTGGACTGGGTCTGCTTATGGACGATATAGGTATGAGCCAGCTTGCGGAAGAGATTCAATATTACGGCAACATCATGGGTGTGCTTGTGCAAGATCCCGACGAGTTCACTTCTTTGGCGTGGAGTGCTATGAAGCTCCTAGTTAGGGTAAGCGATGTTCATCTGACCTCTCCAACAACAAGTCGACGTATCTGTGTCATCGAAAATCTATATTTTAACATCATTCTCCACTAAAGGCAATTGCAAAGTACAAAAAGACCGAAATGACCATTATAAATGGCTTAGTGGATATCGCAGACGCTCTGCCCCGTGCCAAGCTAGCAGTCTATCTGTATCAAAATTTGTCGATCAAGCAAGTATTTACATCTCTATATGCCAACATTATACGATCCCTGCTACGTGCGTTGGAATGGTACGAAGAGTGCTCTTTCAAACGCGCCGTCCATGCTGTCACCAAGCCTGCCGTCCTTCGGTACAACGAAATGATTCACGACATCAATAATACCACCGACAAAATGATGGCCCATGCGGTCGCAGGTAGCCAGGCGGAGCAGTGCGACATACATCGCAGATTCTTCAACGTCCAACGCACTCTTGAGAAGAACGCATCGTCAAATACGACGGGTCAAGCGGAAATATTGCAAAAATTTTCAAGACCTATACAATCTTGTTGCCATCTCACGGGCCGAGCAAGCGGGAATCGATCATCCACTCTCTTACTTTTGCCCGTTCAAGTCCGGATAGCTGATCGATTGGTTGCTCAAGATTTCTGCACGAATATTGTCGAACAGCTTCTCCATAACAGGATAGCCAATCTCTGGGTCCTGCCCCACCAAAGCAAATGTCATCCTGTGATGGCCACACTCAAGAGTCTCATTTATCAGACCGTGACTGTGATCGATTCCATGGGCTCGAAGAGCAATATTCTCCGATATATGGATCGGTTTAATCATGCGATCCTTGTGGAAGACTTTTTGGATGTCCTTGCCGGGCTCCTCCGCTCGTTGACAGTAGTATATATGATTGTGCAGCTGCAAGCCATTGACCCACAATACTCTGCTGATTTTATCTCATGTCCCAAAAGTCCATTGTTTGAGGAAGGCAAGACTCGACCACTCAAGCTGTTGATGCGTGAAAACTCTCGACGTCGAGGACAATTGATGCCAAGACAGCCTCTTTCTCTACCAGTGGAACCTTGTGGGGACGCGGCCACCGAGTCTTGATGAACTTTGATCTCAAAACATAAATTTCGAGCAGAGATGATTGATATGGGAATTCGATATTGAGAGCATATTCCATCGAATCGAAAAATCTGTCAATGACATCGTCTATCCTGTGTTCTTTGCACGAGAGACTTGTGGGTGGAACATGAAAAGAGAATGATTGAGCTACTGTAGGTTGAGAACCTCCCCACAGATTCGGATAATCCACTCTCATCCAGGACCCACTCTTACCACGCACTACAACAGCATCCTAGGCATGGGTGTATAGGTGGTAAGCATTTTCTTGCATGCTGTGAGATATTAGAAAAGAACAAGTGAGGATTGGAGATGGCTCCATAGGAAGGTTCTTATATTTCTTGCATACTGGAGCATATTTCACTTGCCTCACCGCCCCGGCTGCCCACTTCATCTCAATGCCAGGACACCTTCCGTCGGCTGAATGCGCTGTTGCAGTCTACCTCGTAATTTCGTCGATTATCAAGCCAAACGAAACTTAGTACCTACCTCTTGTCAAGAAACTCCAAGCCATAAGCTTATCATGAATAAGTGAGTTATCAGCTAGCCAGCATCTTTTCAAGGCCGGTCTACGCAGGGCTTGCGCTTGCTGACAGGATTCGGCAATTGCGAATTGTTCTTTATCGGGGCTAGTGTGCTGGTTAGCAGCAAGAGCAAGAAGAGATTGCAGATGAGAAATTACCGGATATTGTGGCGTCGAAGCCAAGTCATTCAACATTCTACGTACTTTTGAACGCAAAAGCGGCTCCAGTCATCGCCCGATTAGCCCCTGCTCATGCATTTTAGAAGCTTTTCTTACATCCATGTCAACTGTTTTCAAGGTTCAAACGAGACCACGAGGTAAGCAAATTGGACCCCTCGAAAACTTACCTTTGCGCGCTGCAATAGCTTGTGTGCTGCCGTGTTTTTTTTGTCTTTGCCGTTTTCACCTATACATTCAGAAAGACTTTCTATGTAGGAGTGTCGTCTCGGTGTGAGCAGATCAACACCAGGATAACCGCGATGGTGTGTCTATACTTTCCAGATAGCTTTCAACTCAGGTCTTGTCTTTAATTCTCTCTATATAGTTCGTATTCTGGAAAGTCAATTTGGTGGTCCAGTTTCCGTCATCAACCACCCTTCCGTGTCGAAATTATCGTAGAGAGCCGTGCGTCATCTTTCACAGAGCCCATCCACAGTGCTTACCCTGCTTTGCTTACCTTACTTTGCGACCCGTGCGTATCGTGCTTATCGCAGACGAGGGGCCCGATTGCGTGATTGCATTGAGTGATGGTAATTGGTCTTTCTCCCCGAGCGGTCACCTGTTTGGCGGGGTACCTCCGACCTCGCGACATCATTCTACCAGCAGAATAGGGCGGTGACGGGAGCGTATCCCCGAATTGGGTCGAGGAGAGCGGGTCACCAAAGTTGAGTCACCGCAAAAAAATGACTCCAAAAGAAAAAAGACGCCCAGCGCCGCAGCCGGCCCACTCCTCCGCTTTCGCTTTCCCCTCCCCCAATTCTCTTTTCTTTCAGTGTTCGTGTCTTGCGTCGACAGCAATCTGGTCAATCGTTTGGAATTTCAAAGTCTGGGACCGTTCAAGCCTGGGAGTACATTGGCAATGACCTCTTCAGAATCATACCCTGTGGCCAATGGGGCCAGCCACAGCAATTGGGTGGTACAAAAATTCGGCGGCACCAGTGTCGGCAAGTTTGCGTTGAATATCATTGAGCAGGTGGTCCAGTACGTGAGCAATGACTCCCCCCCCTGGGAGCTCCCCCCGGTGCTTCCCATCCCCCAAACGATCTTTGGCATATCAGAACTCACCTTGGGTCTGCAATTCATCATCGTGAAGTACATGTGAGCTGACAAGTGGATTTGGCATGTGAAACAGACCCAGCCTGGTTGACAACAGGGTCGCTGTTGTTTGCTCCGCCAGAAGCAGCTCGACCAAAGCAGAGGGTACTACAAACCGGTGAGTCATCGAAACGCTCGATGGAATACTCGTACCAACCTGCAGATGCAAATGCACGCTACGCAGGTCACGGCCAGTATCAGTTCAATCGTGTTGAGCACCATCTGATGTCTCTTTGATATGGACATATAGGTTACTGCGGGCAGCCCGGGATGCCGAAAGCTCCCATTCTCAGCAATACCACACTTTCGTTGAAGCCGTCCGCTCGGAGCACGTGCAGGTGGTGCAGGAACAGATTCAGTCCCCGGAACTACGGGATCAAGTCATTGCCGACATCAACACCGAATGCGAGAAGGTTTTGAAAGTTCTCGAGGCCGCGCAAACCCTTGGGGAGATCAGCGCGCGATGTGTGGACAAGGTGATGAGCGCGGGTGAGAAGCTGAGCTGTCGGCTCATGGCCGCGTTTCTCCAGGACCGTGGGGTCGACTCACAATACGTCGATCTGGCCGAGGTGATTGACTTCCCCATTGGTCCGAATGGTCTGGATCAGGACTTTTACAATTCTCTGGCGGCTGCTCTGGGTAAGCTGGTCGCGGACTGTGGGCACCGGGTGCCGGTCATCACAGGGTACTTTGGCACCATTCCCGGTGGTCTGCTGGATCAGGTCGGCCGTGGCTATACCGATCTGTGTGCCGCCCTCGTCGCCGTGGGCACTCACGCCAAAGAGTTGCAGGTGTGGAAGGAGGTGGATGGCATCTTCACGGCCGATCCGCGTAAGGTCCCGACGGCGCGACTCCTCCCGACCATCACTCCCGCTGAAGCTGCCGAGTTGACCTTTTATGGATCCGAGGTTATCCACCCGTTCACCATGGAGCAAGTCATTCGCGCCAAGATCCCCATTCGGATCAAGAACGTGATGAACCCGAAGAACCGCGGCACTGTGATCTTCCCCGATTCTGCCGCCGAACTGGAGCGGGACACGCCTGGTCACGACCCTCGTCTTTTCCGCACTCGCAGTCCCAGCCTGATGCAGAAGCCCAAGCGACCCACCGCAGTGACCATCAAGCACAAGATCTTGGTGATCAACGTGCACTCGAACAAGCGGTCCTTGTCACATGGCTTCTTTGCAGGGATCTTTTCCATTCTGGATAAGTGGCGCTTGTCGATCGATTTGATCTCCACGAGTGAAGTCCACGTCTCGATGGCTCTCCACTCGGAATTGCCCTTGCTGAATGGTAATGGCCGTGATGATTATCAGGTGATTGATGATTCGCTCAAGGGTGCGCTCAACGACCTGACCAAGTACGGCACGGTCGATATCATTCCCGACATGGCCATTCTCAGCCTGGTTGGCAAACAGATGAAGAATATGATTGGAGTTGCGGGGCGTATGTTCACTACATTGGGTGAGAACAATGTGAACATTGAGATGATCTCACAAGGTAAGACACCTGTCCATCCCCTTATCAAATTGATGTCAAATCCCGATCCCGCCCCATCCCACCCTCCACCTGATTTTTTGTGCTCTCTCTCTTTCTACCGCCCTCTCTGGGTCGCCTCCTAATATGTCGCCCCTCGTCTCCCTTGATCATCCCTTGTAGGAGGAAAAAAAAAAGACAATTGACTGACGCGTGGCCTTGATGTGTCTTTCTCCTGCAGGTGCCAGTGAAATCAACATCTCCTGTGTCATCGAAGAGCGCGATGCCGACCGTGCCCTCAACATCATCCACACTAGCATGTTCACCTTCCTGGAATAAAATGCCCTGGAAGGGAGGACACAGAACGTACCATTTTGTCGTTTGAGATATCCCCTTTGGCCTATTTCGCTGGATTTCCGTTTTTTTTTTTTTTTTTGGAGGGGCTTACCATTGGGTGAGCTTGACCTTTGCTTCGATTTTTTTCTTTTGTTCGTGATAGAGAAAAGTTGGCTTTTTTCTTTTTGCATGATATACCCGAGTGATTTTCAACGAAGATCTCGGGACACACATTTGTTTCAGCATGCCTCCTCGTTTCGTTGAAGAAGGGCTTCCTCCTTTTGTCTTTTTTTTGCATTGTGGCGGTCGGCGGGCGTTTTGTTTCCCTCGGGTGGTTGCTTTTTCGTGTCGGGGAGGCTGTCTTTCTTGCTTCCCCCCCCCCCCCCCCTGGCCTTTTTGACCTTTATCCTCTTAATTAGACTAGTTGATTTGACGAGCGGGCGCGCGATTTTCACACTGGAGAGATGGGTGTGTTGAGGACCGGTGGGCATGGAGATGGGAGATGGGAGATGAGAATGGCGGAGACATCGATATTGAGAAGCTTGTTGAAGAAAAGCATGGTCTCGCAGCAATCATCTCCCCTCCAGATCAATCTTGTCTGTCCAAGTCATCCCATGGTTGATGAAACTTGCGCCCATCCTCTCACAGCGTTGGAGCGTCGGATCCCCGCATGATGTACATGAAACGAGAATGAATTTCAACATGAGCAATCCTCCAGAGGTACCGAGAGGAAGCAAGGGTCATGATCGTGATGCCTCTGTACCTACTCCAGTTCTCCGTACCCAAGGTTCGACCCTACGGTACATCTCAAATTCAAATTGTAAATGTAAAAATCAATGCGCCACCCAGCCAGCATCGGCACCCTGCTTCCACACCTCTCCACTCACCTCAACTCTTCTACGGGTGAATATCTGTCCACTCTCGACCTTAATACTAGAAGATCGGATGAATCTTCCCATACCATGAGTTTCATCACTCTGCGCTTTCAATCTGGGTAAGTAGATAAACCAGTCTTACTATTTGATCTACACGATCTACAATCAAGGAGAACCTCAGAAAGTAATATATCTATTCCTATTGGATGCCAAAGTAAAACAAATAATCCCCCTAATGGAGTCTCATTTTCTTTCTTTTTTTTTCTTAAAGAAGAAAAAAAAGTGTACAGCTGCACCTGCAGCTGCCGCCTCCATAGGTACCAGCGGCCCGGGAGATCCATGGAGGCCGGGAGTGCAAGGAAAAAAACAAAGAAAAAAAAACAGTTTTCTTAGGGCACAGAACGCATTATGCATCACCTGCAGATGTATGCAAGTCATCATGGATCGAGCAGATGGTGATTGAAGATAGGTTAGGGACAATTGAGTATCTATGTACTACTGTAGTTGATAGTGATTTGAACTCGTAGATCGTTTATTGAGTACCTATTACATTTGAGACGATTCGTATCTTTCCACCTGTGTATATATTCGCTGATATGATCGTATACTTAGTAGTATCCAGTAGGTGACATGTATTCCTAGACTTACCCTCAACTCGAACAATTGCCCAAGGTCAAAAAGAATATCCCGATAAAGAGGCTAGGATATACTCCCACTTGGATGTACACCCCTCCAATGATTCTACTGTCTGACCGTAGCTCCCAGGCACCCGACCAGCCGACATGACAACCAACCAAACTACCCAGCCGTGACCGGAACTGGTAAGGGGGGGTAGAAATAGATCGAAAGGAGGGGGAGGAACAAAGTGTTTGCGGCACTATCTATTGTATTAAATCTGATGCAAGTACAGTGTAGTATTAGTAGTAGCCCCCTGTCAATGATCGATCCCGATCATTTCAAGTTAAGGCTCACATACATGGATACACATGCATGAACGGATGCATGGATGATCTTCCGCATATATGCAGGAGGGAATCAGATTATAGTGGGGGGGGAGGGATCCGTCCCCTGCTTTGAGTTTTTTATTATTCGGGATATCGGGTTCAGTACCATACGTACTTGGTATATACTTGGTACTGGTCCTTCAATGTGAGAATTCAATTGTGGCATCTGATTGATTGATTGATAATATGAAAAAAAAGATGGGATGTAGAGATACGAATACAGACTGCAGACTTGTAGACTTGTAGGCTGGACTCGGGGTGCGGGAGATGGTACATCTCAAGGATGTACCCATACTTGAAGCTATAATACTCTTGCAGTTTGTACACCCGCCCATTACTTATAAGTATTTCTCGATATCTTAATTCATCAATTACACTGTACTGTATATTAGAAAAAGAATCCAACAAAATCTCTAGGCACAGAGCGCGTGGACCGAGCCAATTACTCCATTCGGCCCCGTCATTAGGCTGTGGACATTTCGCACATAGACACTATACTACCAGACAGTACTACTAGCCGACTCTCTTCTCCATCAAGTCTCCAGAATAACAGCAACCTGAGCACAGCGTATATCCCATCATACCACCAAACACTCCATCTCATGTAACAGAGCATCTGCGAGGACCACGACAGGGCGTGTCAACCGCATACCTGCCGCTGGATGATCAGTCCCCAGTCCCCAGTTGTCATACACCCTTTTTGAATCCGGAATCCACTCTCCATCGAGGAGGGAGGGGGGAGTGTCTTGTCACTCGGACGTAAAGTGAACCTGTGAGCTTTTCTTCTTCGAGTGCTAGAGGTCCGAAGAGTGGAGTGGAGGTTGGAAAGGGCGAGCAAGGGATGGGGTTTTCCAGGTCCACTTGTATTTTTTTGGGGGGACAGAGGGGGAGGGGAGTGTTTCTTACATTCCAGAGGGAGGGAGAAAACAAGAGGGAAAGAGATGGTAGGAGGTAGGAGTCGGGAGAGAAGAGGTGGAAAAGGGAAAGGGAAGGGAGGAGGGGGGGGAAGTAATAATTGCTGCTCTATTATATGGTACTGTAGATTTAGAGTCCACCAGGCTTTGATAGTGTCTACTCGTGGGGAGGTGAGTAGGGCTTTATTTTCAAGGGCAGAAAGGAGGGTGAATTTCCATGATGGGAGAGGGTGATGTATTAAGTTGGGAATTGAAGTGGATGGGAGGGACAAGAGTAGAATAATATTGAGCAAGTAAAGATTGTAGTGGAGTCTAGGTTGCATTCATATTATTCTACACGGGGGAGGGAGGTGAGGGAAAAGACGTAGAGACCTCGGAGGTTCAATGGGGTCCGGAGGGCATTGGTTCCATTGCTACAGTACATTCTTCAAGTCTACAGTCGTCTTCTGGCGGGTTTGACATGGTTTAAATGGGATTGAGAACGTCTGATCGGTGGATCTCGGCAGGCGGCTACTAATTGTTACCTACCCGCCGGTTCATGTGAGGTACGAGAAGTAATGATCCTGGACGGGGGAGTCTAGTACAGATGGGCTTGGAACTTGGCGACCCAAGGCTGAAAAGAATCGTTCCGGGTCCAGACAAGATCAGTTCGACTCGGGTGGGAAGAAAAAGGAACAAGAAAAAAAAAGCAAAAAAAAAGAAAAAAGAAAAAAAAAAAAACTTGGCGACCTGCGACACCGATGATGTCGATATTTGGTGGCGCCGGGCGGGTAAGATGAGCCCCAGTCAAAAGTTGGAGATGTGGAAGTTGGCTCAACAGGACGGGTCGGGGAGAAACGGCATCGCTTTCTGCTTGAAGGAGAGAAATGAGGAGTGTTCAGCGAACACTACCCGCTGAGTGGTGTACTATAGTAGAATGCAAGTAGAGTTCTGCGCGACTCCATATTTCTAAACGAGTCACACTTTCAAACAGTGGTACACTCCACGACGGTAGAGTTTGGCCCGGCCATAACCCGGTTTTTCTGTCTTCTCATCTCTATTCTTTCCCTGTCTGCCACGTTCCAATGCCATGTCCCAAGGGAACTTTCCCGTGCGGGCCAAAAAGGTACCCTAGAAATAATGATGGATCGTGGATGGTTCAACGCGCCCTCCCAAAGAACTTCATTGGACGAGGAGTGGCCGTTGACCGGTCCCTGGCTCTGGTCCACGGATTGTCTTCAGGTACCCGGAGTCGACATGTTCTGGACACGGAGACTGCGAACCGGGAACAAATCTTCAGGATGCTGCATGTCAGGACTCGGGAGTGTTTGACGGTGGATGAACAGAGTCCATTCTGTCTCCCTCCAAAACACTCACGGCATGGAGAATGCGAGCCTGTCCGACACAAGACACTGTCGGCACTGGGCCGTCGAACCAGGCAGGAGGAGACATTGTAGACGACCCTTCTGACGTGGACCACCTCCAGGGCTCCGAGGGTCCGTGAAATGTCAGTCGAGCCTCTCTCACTCTCATTCATGCTTTTGCGCGTACTACTAGGATCAGTCGGATTGCCGACACGGCAGAGTATAATGATGATGACGACGGAGGACCACCCGAGATCATGTCTCACTGTCGGTGGATAGATTGACTGAAACTAAGATCGCAGATTCATGTGCCGTGCCACTGGTGCCCGCCCACTGCCCAGTGCGATCCTCATCCGATCGGTCATCGTGGAGCTGAAGCAGTGAATCGAATTCCAGTCCCCTCGTCCTGGGTCAAGTTGCAACGGGCGCGGACTATGTCGACGGGAAAGCCCGATGGGAGTGACTAGTTGACTGCTCATGCTCCCAGCATCAATCAAGGACGAATATTGGTCAACCCGGTCGAATCGCCGTGGTCAATAAAGCCCAATAATCATCGATATAGCCCTGGATGGAGCCACGAGTCACGGTTGGCCCGACGATTTCCATCAATTCTTTGGATAGCCTCCCCGGTCATCGTATCATTCACCCATTCACGACCAGCAACCACTCACCAATCCTCATGCAAAAGATGGTCCTTGAGGGGAGGAAGAGTCAAGTTTACGGTGTTTACGTCTTGGATCATGGGTGGAAGTACTCATGCTCTTTCACCATTCATTCTGCTGGGCGCCCTCAGTCTGCGGCGAACCACGAGCTTCGGGGGGGGGAGGAACTTGGAACCAGGACCATCGAGATGGAAGCGTAGAAAAAGCGAAATTCCCTAAAAAAGAACCACATAACTCCGGAGATCCCAATCCACAAGTGGATCCCATGATTTCCATCTTTTTCCAAGGCGCGCAGCGGTTTAGCTCGACTCCGCCCAGCGTTGAGAACCAGTCGGGAGGACGGATCGCCGCCTGCTGAATGTCGACGAGCAAGGAGCGCGAATCCCTTGGGTCCCTCCAGAACGTGTATAATACCCCCGTATCGTCACAACATACAGTATGGTCACCTCCCTCGGCCCCTCTACGACGCGTCCTCTCCACGCGTTCATACCATACCAAACCACCTCTCCTCCACCGCCATACCATACAGGATCTGGAACGCCCTCGCCTGGCAAGCCATCATCGCTCCTCCTCCTCCACTTATTCTCATCCCCCCCACCTCCAAAGAAAAAAAAAAAAAGAAGGGCCCGATCCTCTCTTCCCTTACAACTCCAGTGCGTCTGAGCATCGACTCTGGAAACCAGACAGTAAAGAAGAAGCAGAGAGAGAGAGGAGACAAAAGGTCGCCAGCGCCAGATCTTCACCACAAGAGATCCTCATCCTCCAATTCCCACTCTTTCTCCCCCCCCCATCTTCCTCCCTACGCCCCTCTCTTCAACTCTGCCCGTGCAAAGCCTCGGCCAGATCACCACGACGTGTCATACAAAGCCACATCAATCTCCACCCATCTGGTCCCCTCCCGCTCTGGACCTTGCAAGTACACAATCACATCATCCGCTGCTGGACCTGAACCGCCAGTGGTCAACATCAGCCATTATTCTGCTTGTGTTTCCCACCACCTGCCTTCTCGCTCTCTCAGAGAGAGTCCCTCCATCGTGGTTCACATCGAGCCATCTGTCGCCCGCGATCATCTCGTGGAGATTCCACACTTGGTCTCGCCTCCGTCACCCGCTGATTCGCTTTCCCCCTCCCCAAGTGGACGTGTCCGATTCTTAGCGCCTGCCCAACGCTAACCATCTTGTCCACTCTCATCCACTCCATCACAGCCGGAGACGATAGACTTTTGATAAACAACGACATCACCTCCTCTACCGCCTACGATTGGTCTGACGGAAAAGAAAACAAAATCACCACGAAATTATTATTTTCTCCCTCTCCATCCACGTTGGCTGGCACCCGTGCCCCGTCGAACAGTGTCCCTACACCGTTGGACACCGTTGGGCAACAAATACAGACCCTGCCGTCGGCTCAGTTCACTGGGCTGTACCCGTCCCCTCCCCACCCACACGGTTCAGTACGATCCCGCTCTGGCGCCCTCGATCCTATCATTGCGAGTCGCGCGCGTGTGTGGGATTATCAACGACAGTTTGTCCTCCCCCCGTTTGTTGATTCACGCGTCATATGATTGCTCGGTGCGACGAGTGACTTGATCTCGTTCTCGATCCTTGCACATAATGGGATCGACGCGTCCGGCGCTCGGTGCGCACACCTTCGCCCCAGCACTTGGCCCATCAGCCCACGCCGCGCCCAAACCTGAGCCCCGTCTTCAACCTTCACCGCTACCACTCCAACCTATGATCGAGACTCCATTGCTCCCTTCATCCAACACGCACAGGCCATCGCCCACGGAAGGGTTGGCGTCGCACGAGTCCGCCTCGGAGCAAAAACTCGGATTTGTTCCCATCACCGCTCCCAACCCTCCCATGTTCAAGACCGACTCGCCCGACAAGAAGCCGGCCTTTCCCACTTTCGCCCACCAGACCTCCATGCCCGCGCAGTCGGCCCTCTTCACGACATTTTCCAGTGTGCACTCCACCGACGAGTCCACAGACAATCGCTACGTGGACGACGCGGCGCATGGCAACTTTGCCGATTTCCCGGATCCCTCCTACGACGCCAAGGCGCCCATGAAGCGCACCTTGATGGAAGCCGCGCCGCTCAGAGAACGTCCGGTCAAGCGGCAAAAGTCGGACGACGCGCAGCTCAATCGACTGCCCGAACCGCATCAGATGCCCGCGATCGAGGACGACGGCACCAAGCCGCCGTACAGTTACGCGACCCTGATTGGCATGTCCATCCTGCGCGCCCCCAACCGCCGTTTGACCCTGGCGCAAATCTACAAATGGATCTCCGACACCTTTTCCTACTACAAGAACCTCGATGCCGGCTGGCAGAATAGCATCCGACACAACTTGAGTCTCAACAAAGCGTTTATCAAACAGGAGCGCCCCAAGGATGACCCCGGCAAGGGCAACTATTGGGCCATCGAGCCGGGCATGGAGGGCCAGTTCCTCAAGGACAAGCAGGTCCGCCGTGCCACCATGTCCAGTCTGCCTCTGCCCGCCGCGCCGCAGCGCGAGTTGATCCCGCAGCTGCCCAGCGCCACCACCACGACCTGGGTGGTGCCCCCTCCCCCGGTGCTGCGACAAATGCCCCCGCTCAAGGCTCCCACGCGCCTGGAGGATCTCTCGTCGGATGCGACGCTGCCGGCGTCGGATCCCGCCTTGCAGGAAGATACCGGAGATGAAGCGCCCCGACGCACCGGGCCCCCGCGTCCCGCCCCCATTCGATCCTCTCCTCTTCAAGCCATTCGATCATCGCCCCCCATCCCCCCTCCTCGTTTCGCTCGTGCCGGGACCCCGCCCACCCCGACGCATCAGGCCGGTCCGACTCCGGCGCAGCGGTCGCGCAAGCGCAAGTCCATCTCGATGAATGATAGCGGCTACTACTCCTCTCTGGAGTCGTCCGCGCTGCGGCCCAACAAGGCCGGGCACATCCTGACCTCGGACTTGGACATCGAGCCCCCTCGTATCAAGCGGGGCCGCGCCGAGGAGGAGATCGCCCGCATGCGCAGCTCATCGCAGGAGCACAGTCCCGGTGAAACTGCCGCGCGCAAGGAAACCAAGCCCGCGGTGGCCTCGTCGCCTCTGCGCGACGAGTATGTGAGCATGCTCCCACCCCCGCTGACCCCCGTGATCAAGTTCAAGAAGCCGGCCAAGCCGCCACCCTCCGTCTCGCCCAACACGAACCTGCGCAATCACCGCCGCAAGATCCAGAAGATGGTCAATTCCCCCATCAAGCAGTTGGGCATCGGAGATGATGAGCTCCTGCCCTGGAGCCCCGCCTTTACGCTCCTCGACGAGGCCTTTTCCTTGACCCCGGCGGATCATGCTCACAGTACCTTTGATGTCTTTGCGGATCCTTGTGGAGACACGTGCATGTCCGCGGTCGCCCTTGGGTCTCCGGAGAAGCGCCCCCACAAGCGACCTCGATTCGAAAGCAACACTCATCCCCTGACCGACTTGAGCAATTCCCTGGGGGGTCGGTTCAATGTGCCCTCGCTCACTCGATCCAAGTCGAGTACTTTCCCGGAATCCCCGTCTCGCTTGCCCGACGGCTCGCGTCTCGCGGAGGGCAGTCAGGATGACTTTTTCGCCTTCCACCTGTTTGATGAGAGTAACGATAGCCCCAACGAAGTGGACGGTGTTGATCTGCTGCAAGGCTTTCAAAAGATTGGTGGCTCCAACAAGGACGAGAGTCTCAAGCACAAGATTCTCCATGCGCGTCCTCATTTGAATGGTCGCAGCCACTCCACCATGTTTTGACGGGGGTTCCTCCCTCCTCCTGACTCATCGACGCGGTCGATTTGTCTTTTTGTTCACCCTCATGACTGTGTTGTTCTTTTTTTTTTTTTTTGGTCTCTCCCTTTCGTTGTTTTGATGGTTTAAAAACTGGACCTTGTCCTGTCCGCTTGATTCCCCATCCGCCCCTCATTTTGTTGATTTTGATCTGGTTACACGTGGTGCCGATTCTGTATGAAGCTCTCTCGGCCCACTCCCAACCTTGCGCGTTGGATACTCCCGGCCTCGACGCCGAGCATGTTTTGTGATTTTGTTTTTGTTGGAGGGGAAAGTGACGTGTGACTCGTGAGGCTCAAGGCGTCTCCGGCTTTCTGTTTCTGTACTTTGATCATCATCGTCGATGTTTCACCGTGGGGCGTGCAAATCTATGCTCCCCGGAGGTGGAAAGCAACAGGTGGAGCCTGTCTGTTCCTCTTCTGTGCAGTATCTGCAACCCTGTCGATTGTCCAAACTCCTCTACCGAGTCGTCGCCGGCCGATGTGGATCGGCACTTGCTTTTTGTTCCTCCATTTCCTCAATTCGCGCCTCTCCCACACACAGATCCCCCCACCTCACACCTCACAGGGGGATTTGACTACGACCTTTATGACGATGCCAAGATGTACATGAACAAGCGATGGTTTTTTTTTTTTTTTCACTCTTTGGGATATTGGGATTTGATGTTTTCTCGAGAGCTGCCAGACAGGTTGTTTCTCGCCTGCATCGTTGTTGACTTTTCTGCGTTTTGATTTTTCTCCGCCCTGTCCAATTTGTCTTTTGTGTCCTTTGAGAGGGTGTTTTTTGGGGGGTTTGAAGCACGCGGTGCACACTATCAAGGGAGCGCTCAGCGCTGGAAAGGGATTACATGGGACGTACTAACTACATTGGAGGCGTTGTTGGTTTTTTGTGAGGTTGATTTATTCTTAGGTTGTTTCTATCTTTTTTTTTCTTCCCTCTGTGCTAGAGTAATATGAACGCCATTATCACCTGTCCCGAGTATCCCAGTTTCCTCCTTGGGTTCTTTTTGTCTTCTTCCCATTAGATTAGACATGCAAACATAGACGAACTGTGAGTGTCACGAGTAAAACTAGAGACTCTACATCCCTCCAAGGCCCTAATCTTCTTGAAGCAAAAGCCATCTCTATTTACCTTACCATGCTTAGGACTCATCTACAAGGAGATCAATCGGTATTCCAAAATATTTTGAAAATTGTAGCATTTGAATTTGATACAGATCTCTTTTCTTTCCCCCCCTTCATCTTCTTTGAATTTATTGTTTCTTTCTCAAATAAAGAACTAAGACAGGGGAACACAAAAACAAGTGCCTCGAATACCCCGTTTCAAGGATTTTGAATACTCCCCCCATGTTCACATTGGAAAAAGATGTGTTTTTTGGTCGTTCTGAGGCGGTGCAAGTGTGCTGGGTTTGTGGTTTTTGGTTTTTTGGGAATATGGGGTGAGAGAATGGACGAGGATCAATGTGAGGAATGTAGATGATTTTGGAGAGTTGAACGATTTAAGGGGTGTCCTTGAGAGAAAAAAAAAAGGATTTGATTTCACGAGGAAAGGTCGAAGGGAGTTGGGGGTGGGGATGATCTGATGGTAACTTCTTTTTGTGGGTTTGATCTGAGAAGATGCCTGATTGTGGGATGTTTGGGACTTGTTGATATTCCCGATCAATATCTTGGGGTTGGGTCGAGTCGTGACGGGTCGAGTCGAAGTTTTGTGGTGGCGGTGTTATGACTATTTGTGATAATAGTCTTTATATCGATCTAAATGCGTTATGCAAAAGTCGAAGATTTTCTTGTAATCCCAAGGATACCCGAGGATCGAGAACCGACAACCGACGATCAGCAATCGTCTTTGAGATGGTGAAGACTGAAGAGAGATTCTCCGGCAAGTCGTGAGCTTTGCTCATGGGAAAAAGAGTCGTCGGATAATAAGTGAGGACAAAGACACAACCTGGACGGCTGAAGGATGAGAGTGAACAACATTCAATCCTTCTGGGTCGCAGTCCGTGGCCACTGTGATCGAGGTGATGGGCAAAACTTTGAACAGCACTTCTTCTAATCACTACTAGCGCAGCCACGACACCCACAGCTGACACACTGAATGGATTGCTCATCTTTCAATTGAGCCTTGGGAACACGACAAATGCATGTTGAATTGAAATTGGTTTCCTTGGTCTGAACGCAGCGGAGACAGCAGAGCTAGAAGTTTGACGAGAAATGTCAGTCAACCAAAGGTCCTATGTCGAAGCGCAATGCGCAATGCCAAGGAGAGATGATATTTGCACAAGATTGAGACAATCATGATCAAAACTCCATCGCATGGTTTCAAGTGTCAGGGTATTAGCTCACCTTCTCATAACCCTGTTTCTTCCATTTCGCGATCAGGTTGGCATCGGCATAGTTGTTCTTCAAAAGCCAGTCGTATAATTGTTTTGAGATGGCTTCCTTTTCATAATATAGATCGTAGATGTACCTTGAGCCTGGGGGCGAGGAGAAGACAAGGTCAGCCTTGGGGTCACTGAAAGAGAATATTCATTTCCAATTTTTGAAACGAGAACTGTCTCGAAAGACTCCCTCAAGCTGCCGACGAACGAGGCAAACCAGCCAAGCTCTTTCGTTGGCCAGTCGGCCTGGCTCCTCAGAGCTCGAGGGTGCCAAGCGCAAGCGCACGCGCACATCTATCGTATTGCGAAAAGGCGAGGCGAGGCAAGGGAGATTGCTTGTCACTTACGCTGGTGACTGATCTGAAAGATTGGCCAGAGAACTTCATGTTTCTTCTTACCCTCATGAGACGCATTCTCCGCATCCTTCATTTTATTGCCGAATTCCAGCAGAGTATCTTCGATATCATCGAACCCAGCTGGTGGGGGTTTGCGATTGCGAGCTGCCGTGCGAACGGGTGGCATGGTGACAGAAAGGAGGTAGCAGGTGAAGATCGAGAAAAGTGGAGAATTTTGATTCCAAGCACGGATATTCAAGAAGAAAAGAGAAACACTGTAAAAGCACTCGATCTGGCACCGAGACTATCCTGTGGGAATGCAAACTGGAGACAATATCAAGCAATCGTCGGTCCGATGCGGTTTTCAAAGAAGAAGCCACCCGATGCCGCGTCATTTTTGTGCCCGTTCAGACCGCCTCGAGTTTGCGGGCAGGGCGAACTTCCGCGGATGAGACCGGGGACTCACCTGCGCATTCGAACCACCCAATTCCTTGAAACATCATTCCCATTCGAATCGTTTTGAACGAGGGTCGCTATATATCTTCTTCATTGTCAAGACATCTCTGCATATCACACCCCACAACACAATGGACCCTTCTCTCGATATCTCCAAGCTCAGCGACGCCGACAAGGCTGATCTGCAGCAGCAACTCGCCAACGAGCAGCAAAAGGCAACTATTCAGCAGAGTAAGTTGTGTCTCAATGTCTATATTGATTGGTCTCAGGTTCCAGCAAGAATGATGACCTTTGTTTCATTCCTGCCAATTGCGCACCAAGCTCAAACGAGCTCTCTTTTCCTCCCTCCAAAAAAGAAAGTAAAAAACCACCGGATTGCTAACCACTACCCTTGCTCTTCACAGCCGTCCACTCCCTCAACGAGGTCTGTTTCAAGAAGTGCACAACCTCCAAGAGCTTCTCATCCGGTACCCTTGACCGAAGCGAGGAGGCATGCGCGGCAAACTGCGTGGACCGATGGATGGATTCGCAGCTGTTGATCCTGCAGAAGCTGGGCAGCATGCGCCAGTAAATACTTGCGCTTGAGTGAGAAACCGCTTGCTTCCGGATTTGAAATGGAGAAGCTGCTTCGCACATCGTATCCGAATTACCCTGGGTCTGGAGTTGGATCATGATTTTGACATGGCTGGGGGAGGAGGGGGTGGCTAGGGCTGCGTTGGACTGGCGCGTTTCTATGATGTTCAGTTCTGGTCCAAGTCCTCTCTTGTCGCTTTGGCTCTGGATTGGATCCGGGATAAAAGGGACATTCCTACCGGGAATTTATACGACTTCTCATGCCTCACTTTGGTTGGATTTGGATGGCATACGTGTGGGTGAAGTCCCCTGCGAGGGGGAATTTGACAGACACCTGTACGGCTGGTTTATGGTCTGTCCGATGGCAGGCTAACGATTATAGATTTGTATGTCCCATCTGGTGATCATTTTCATGGGGTGATGGATGTACGAGTCGTTTCTTGTATACTAGAATCGAAGTGAAATCAAAGCTTTGTGTAATCTACTTTAATGCGGTGGCTGTAGATCATCAAAGTTCACCTCATACCCTTACCATTCGCCCTTTGCGGCCAATGCTCAAACTAAAGCCGAATGGCTCATTTCGCCGCATTCCGTTTTCTCAGATCATATCACACCTAGCTCGACGCATCTAGACAATATACATAAAATGCTCAATGTGCATACATCGAGCCATAGACAATCGCCAACGCTGAGCACCGGCTGAAGGCGCACGGTTGACGTCAAGAAGAACCAGCCAGCGGACATCTACAGAGAACTCGTGCGGCCTATGACACGCATCCATTCTGTCCTACGGGCATGACACTGGAAGCCGGCTTATTTTTTTTTAAATCATGTCAAGAAGTATTTCTTTTTTGTATCATTCAGCCCTCGTTGCTGCGTATAACAACCAAGGAACTGGCTGGTATTGAGAATCACCACGGTGGAAAACAAAGTTCGCCTAAACCCAAAGAAATCAATTTCCTATTCTCCATTTTAGACGATAGCCAGCTTGGTGGCGGCAATGTCCAGAGCGTCAACATCGGGCGTGAGACGGGCGAAAGCCTTCTTGGAGCCGTCGGGGCTGTAAAGAGACAGTTAGCAACGATTAAAAAATGGTCGAGAAAACGCAGGTCACATCGAGAATGTAAATGCCTGCTCCCCAATTGGAGAACGGGATTCAACGTACCGGACGAGGGTGTTGACCTTGATGGTGTCAACGTCGTACAGCTTCTTAAGAGCCTGCTTGATCTGGCGCTTGTTGGCCTTGACATCAACGATGAAGACGAGGGTGTTGTTCTCCTCGATCTTCTTCATGGCGCTCTCGGTGTTCAGGGGGTACAGGATGATGTTGTGGGCATCCATGCGGGGGTCACGGGGGACCGAGACACGGGGGTACTTGGGAGACCGAGAGAGCTGCAGGGTCTTGGGGCGGTGGAAGGTGGTCGAGGTGCGGACCTTGCGGGCCTTGTGGAGCTATTGATTCGCAGGGAATGTTAGTTGAAAACTGTCGCAGAGAAATTGGTGGTGGTGGTGCAAGTGCTCTTTTGTCGCAACCATGACCGGCAGGCAAAAGAGCATGATTCGAAGAAAGAAAACTCGGCAAGATGTGCATGAGGGACAGAAAGAGGGACAAAAGACGTACAGAAGAGCCCTTAACGACTGCCTTGGCGGCAGCGTTAGCCCGGGAGGCATTGCCTGTAAAGCGAAACTCGTCAGTTCTCGATCATGTATGCAAATGTCGAAAATGTCGGGATTTGTGTATTTGGCGAATTTGATCGAATCGAGAAATAGTTCCAAAGTGTCCAGACCAAATTCCCAATATCGACTCAGTCTTGCTTGTTGCCGGAGTGTCGTCGCGATTGTTTTTTTTGTTTCTTTTTCTTCTCGTCCGAAATGTGGCCGCGCATTGTGAAATCCACGATGTGGGATTTGAAGCAACACATTTTTGTCCGTCCACCTCTTTTTCACAACCCTCCGGAACACATTTCTCGATCGCACAAATTTCACGGGATGGTCGAATGCATGTAGGCGAGCTCATTCGAACGTACCTTGCTTGGTGGTAGGGGCCATGGCTGTCGTCCGCTGTCGTGGTGATTGTCGTCGCAGTGTCGAAGTTCGAACAATTTGGAGTGGCTTCGCTAAGCGAAAACCCTACCACTGTGTGGGTCAGGTGATCTCGGGCGGTCAACGACGGGCGGTCGGCCGCCGAGCCCATGCAGCTTAGTCACAACCCAGTTTCGGGCTCATCACATGACATAGACTCCACTCGCCGACGGATGGCCCGCATCATGAGGAAAGTATGGAGAAGAAGGGCAAAAAAAAAACGGAGGGCCTGATCGAATCGCAAAATCGGGAATGCGCCTGAGCTAGAAATGCACCGTTTCTTGGGCACTACCTCTTCAGATCGGCCCTGAGAGCTCACTCGCACCTTGAATTTCATTCACGGCTTCATCAATTACACCAACCACCTCCGCAATGGCCCCCAAAAGCCGGTCCAAACGGCCAAGCCTCCTCTCCAAAGGCCGTCCTCCAACCGTCAAGCCCAAACAAGCAGCCCTCTCATCCAAAGCAACCCGCAATCTGATCCGCTCCCACCATCAACTTCTCAAAGCTCGCACTCAGGCCGAAAAGGCCGGCGATGCCGCCAAAGTCAGCAGCATCGACGCTCAAATCCAAGCCAATGGCGGCCTCGCCAGTTATCAGATCGCCAGCAAACTGGGACAGTCTATGGACCGAGGCGGCGACTCCAGCAAAATCCTGGTGGACTGGATCAAGCCCGAATTGGCACAATGGACGCCCGATCTGCCCAAACTGCGGGTACTGGAAGTTGGTGCTTTGAGTACGAAGAACGCTTGTTCGCGGACGCCCGCCCTAGAGGTGACTCGAATCGATTTGAATTCGCAGGAACCGGGGATCTTGAAACAGGACTTCATGGAGCGGCCATTGCCGGCATCTGACGCGGAGCGGTTTCATATTCTGAGTCTCTCGCTGGTCTTGAACTATGTGCCGGATGCCACGGGACGGGGTGACATGCTCAAGCGCTGCGTCGAATTCCTCACAGCCCAATGTTCGATTACTTTTACGCCGACATTGTTCTTCGTCTTGCCAGTGGCATGCGTGGACAACTCGCGTTACGTGACTGAGGAACGTTTACTTGATATCTTGGCCAGTTTGGGGTTCCGATTGGTACAAAGCAAGCGCAGCAACAAGTTGATCTATCAACTATGGCACTATGTCGGCCAGTCAGCCCCGCGCAGTTTCAAAAAAGAGATGCTCAATCCTGGTGCCAAAAGAAACAACTTTGCCATCATTCTGCGTCAAGGGTGATATCACAATTCACAAGCGGAAAAAGAAAAAGTCATAAGATAACGCGTCGCATCACGCTATGTATACATAGACACGCGGTCGGGTCCTCGCCCGGCGCCCCGGGCGGGGCAGTTGGTGGAATCGAGACCGACCATTCAATTCTCTGCAATCATGTCTCGAGGCAAGAATGCCCAGATCGTTCCGATCGCCGCCAGCATCATGGATGAGAGGAGGAGGAACCAGTCCAAAATTCTCTCGCGTCGAGGAATCTCATTCCCGAAGATCTTCAGATAGAAAGCGAGGGGGAAGATGATGCAGATCGTGAAGCAGAGGAATGAACCAAGGAAGGCCATGATGCGGTCAAACGCCGGGAATACGATGGCCAACACGACAATCAAAGCCACGGTGAAGACGCGGACGGCGGCCCGGCCCATCCTCCGCATGGACTCGCCTTGTGCATGATCGCTGGCTGTTGGTCCAATACCTACACCGCAAAGGACTTCGAAGGTGGCCACGAGAGGACGTGCGCTGTGATCGCGGTCAGCTATTGAGAATCGTGCAATGATCATCCGTTCTGAAATGGCAGACTTACTTCAACGGCACTTTCGTCAATGGAATAATGGCAATAAAAATGATGATGCCAACGGAAATGGATCGTGGATACTGGTCCACCGTGAGGACATTTGCAGTAATCTCATCCCGGACAACGTCTCCAAACATGAGCCATCCGATGATGGCCATAGAGCAATCAAGAGAGAACTATACTGGGTCAGGCCAATTTTTCCAAATAGCAGGGTATGAGGGGTTTCTGGTGACAGACCGTGAAGATGTAGGTCGACCATAAACTCTTTCCGTATTTCTTAGGGTGTCTCATGTCCCGGTAAATCTGGAAAAAAAAATGCGAGTTAGTTTGAAATACCAACAGAGCAACCGATGAGTGGATAGCATATGGTTCATAAGACAACATACGTTCGGGAATACACCATGTCCGCCCCACGGAGCTATCATCTTCATGTCAGTATAGGCAAAACAGTATATTCGATGGGCCGGGCCGGCATGGTCAACCTACACATGATCAGACCAAAACTCAGTGGCAATGTTGCCCAATTCTCTGGGAAGAGGAACGTCTTCGCGGGTTGCCGCAGCGAGCCTGGTGCATCTGGTTTTATCAATCCATCAATGCAGATGAGCAGGACAACTTTGAAATGTCAGTCTACTTCCTCGGTGTCTCATGGAAGCTGTGGTCACGCGACATGCTGTGGAAATAGTGGGACTTACTGGCTGTGCAGGAAACGATGCCTAGTATACTGGTCACGCTGAGGAAACGCAGGGGTAGGAAGTTCAAGGGAATCAGCACCAGGCCACAGACAATCTTCCATTCGAGGAGGCCCAGGGCGGGGATCAACACATGCAAGCTATCCGCGAACAGCACCACCAGGGCAACACAGGCGCCGAGCAACTCCAGGCAGAACAGAATACTTGTCACCAAGCGGGCTTGTTGTCCAAAGCTAATATAAGCCAAGTCCGCATAAGTCACCAGACTCTTGTCCACATCCAAGCATTTGGCGAGAATACGCGCCGTGTATGAGGTGATCACAGCGGAGTAGATCAAGAAGGACAGTCCCAGCACCCAGCCAGCGTGCTTCATAGCCAGTGGTAGACTCAGCAAGCCGATGCCAATCAAGACGTTGACCGAGTTGAAGACCGTCTGAGGCACCGTCGACTGTCCAATGATGATATCTTCATGAGTCCCGTCCTCGTGTTCGACGTGCTTGACGATCAAAGGCGCGCGATCAGGATCTCCGGAAGCCTCTGCGAGAGCCTGCTGCTGCTCTCGGTGGAACTGAATCGCATTGCGGCGAGCGGTCTCACTCACGCGGGATGAGATGGTCCCGTAGGATGCACCGTAGCTTCGCTCAAAAGACGAAGCGAGGAGACCTGCACTGGGGGCTCGCTTTCGGGACCGGCCCGGTGCGCTCAGATCCTCTTGCTCGGAGTCCTCTCCCGCCGAGTCCTCGGAAAGAAGAGGCCGCTCATGGTCGGATTGGCGACCCCAAGGAGGAGAGCTTCGCGAGCCATTGTCTAGACCTGATGCGATGGCGAGGTCATCATCCAGATCCGCCGATACGAATGACGAGCGACGGGGGAGAACCTCGGGAAACTGAGCAGCTCTCTGCCACGAGCGCGCAAAGTTGTCAATACTGTTCGGCCCACCGACTTGGCGAATACGTGAGAACGAAGACGATCTGTCATCGTCAGTTAGAGGAGGCAACGATCACCATCATAGGATGTTTCAAAAAGAGCACCCTCCCACAGAAATCTGACAGCGTACCTGGCTCTCCCAAGATTTTCCAGATCGGAGATTTGATTCCCGCGACTTTGCTGATCAGCGTCGTATGAATTCGCCGCGACAACCGTCGGAATTCTCGATGAGCCCCAGCTGGACGCCTCCCCTATGGCCTCATCTGGATTTTCAGGCGCCATTGACAGTCAATTGTTTGGATGGAATCCCTGTGAAACTTTTCCCAATGGTCGTGTGCCGTGTGGCAGGCGAGCGCGACGGGTGGAGTCCGCGGTGAAGGTTGAACGAGCTGCTCTTGGCTCCCAAGGACGGGAAATTGCAACCAAATGAGACTGAACACCCTTCACAGTCGTTACGGTTGGCCAGCTGGCTATGGTGTGAAGGAATTTGTGCGCACGATTCTTCTTTCGAGCCTACACAGTCTTTGAGAACTCAGGTGATTTACAGAGAAAGATAAGAGCGAGCTGGCGAGAAACAAGAAGGAAGCTCCCAGCTCCCATTAGTGTCTCGCAGTGTGGGGTTAAAGCGTACCAACAACTGATAAGCGCTCTTTTGACTCTCGCACCGCCGATTGGAGAGTTTCGAGTATGTAATAAATAGGCTCAAAGTTGAGACTAAGAGATCAGTGAGAGGACCGTGGTGGGGTGATTGCTCTACCGCATAATTACGAGGGGTGTCACGGTCAAAAGGAAAGAGAAAGTGTGAGAGAGAGAGAGAGAGAGAGAGAGAGAGAGAGAGAGAGAGAGAAAAAAAAATCGATCCGATGATGTCGTCGCATACGACGCCCGTGCTGCAAGCCTTTTTTTTTTTCCTCAACTACTCAACTGATGGGTTACGTGCTTGGCGTCTCGAGTAGTTGGCGATCGGCGCCGAGTGGTACTGCGCGACCCGTCTAGATCAGCCCCGGTCGGAGGATTGTGGTGGAGAACTCGAGAGTACGAGGGTAGAAACTCCTCTCTGCGCAGGATTGATGGTTTCTGTGTAATAGAGGAATAGAGAGGGTCTTCATATGACATCCGAACTGTCTGCCACGGCTTCGCACGGCTCGTCCGGCCGATAACGGTGTTTTCTGCAGGCGCATGCAATGACGAAAGTGTCGTTGGCATATCAAAGGTACTTCTGTCACTGATCCTGGTCCCAATCATGCCCTTGGGATGGCGAGACCGTGCGAGTCACGTGCCTTCACGTGTCGACGGTTCTCTAGTTCCTCAGGTACAGTACCGGAGAATGGGCTCGAGAGGATGTGTGTAACTGTGTACCACTGACTGCGTGGCACAGACTGATCAGAGCACTTCATCAACGCGCCCACATAGATCAAGATATTCTATGATCCAGCACGCGTTGTTGACCCGAAATTGAAAGCCAAGATTTTTGAATTTCCTGGAAGCCTTTTTCCCTTGAAAGTACTATATGAAACCTCTTCTTTCTTATAACTTTCAATGAACTTTAAGCAGTAGAGGGAATTGTATCAAATGATGAAACCACTGCAGATTCATGGTGCTGTAGATGTCATCAAGAAAAGATGAAGGAGAAAGGTTGAGTGGGGAGTAAGAGTACACCGAGAGGGCCGAGTACGATGGCAGCCTGAGGAGGAAAGAGTGCCCGCACTGTCGAGGTGAGCATTTGCGCTGGTACTCAACCCTCGAAGAATGAGTACAAGTGCAGTACCTCCTTCAAGGTGCCGGGCAGCGATGTCGAGCAGGTACTCCTCGTGGCCAGCCGTGTCCACCTGGAGACCAACCACCGGGCTGGAAACCGCTTACCTCATCCCACCCAGCGAGCCCAAAGAGCCCCTCGAAACCCCACGCCCGCGCGAAAAATGGAATTTTGCAACGACGTCAAAGGGTGTTGAAAGGTCTTCTTCCCCACTACCAGATTCTCTCATATTGTGTAAGTCGGCCGCCGGACCAGAAAACTTGGATGCCCTTTCATCGGCATCAGAAGAACTAATTTGTGCTCTTTGAACCCTCGTCAACAGAGTGTAGGGACTGTGACCTGTCTTTCTTCGGGTCTCTTCGAATCGTGCTCCCCGGTTAGGCGTCAATAGGCAGGGCCTCGGACCATACTCAATCGCCTCTTCCCCCCAATTCAACCTAAGCCTCGCCCACCATGAGTTCCAAGGATCAAGGGCAGGGTGAAGCGGAGAAGAACATTGAGATCTGGAAGGTCAAGAAGTTGATCAAGCGCCTGGAATCCGCTCGCGGAAATGGTACCTCCATGATCTCGCTCATCATCCGTACGTGCTACCGTTGCCGAAACTCTCTTGAATACAGATACCTCTCCGAAGGACCTATGAACTCAAGCCCCGGCTAATCCATTCCTCTGTAGCTCCCAAGGATCAAATCTCTCGCGCGGCAAAGATGTTGGCTGAAGAATACGTACGTCGTCCTGGTCTTGACATGCAATCGATTTCTCCCGAGGAACCATTTTCTCCAGATCGCCTGTGCCCCTATACTACTGGACGGGCATGGCGAAACCTCACTTGCGCGCGAGGCTAACGTGACGCAATAGGGTACTGCCTCTAACATCAAATCCCGTGTGAACCGTCTTTCCGTCTTGTCCGCCATTACCTCCACCCAGCAGCGTCTGAAGTTGTACAACAAGGTTCCACCCAATGGTCTGGTTGTCTACTGTGGTGAAATTATCACCCAAGAAGGCAAGGAGCGCAAGATTAACATTGACTTCGAACCGTTCAAGCCCATCAACACCTCGCTCTACCTTTGTGACAACAAGTTCCACACAGAAGCTCTGAGCGAGTTGCTCGAGTCGGACCAGAAGTTCGGTTTCATCATCATGGACGGTAACGGTGCGCTCTTTGGTACTCTGAGTGGTAACACTCGCGAGATTCTGCAGCGTCTGTCTGTCGATCTTCCCAAGAAGCACGTAAGTTTCCTCAAACCTCGGACATTTTCTTGTCAGCCGACGAGAGGCAATACTCCTTCCCATCGACCCTCGCACGAATCAATCTATCGGTCTCATTGCTGCAAATCGCTGATTCGTGTTTCTTTTTCTGTCTATAGGGTCGTGGTGGTCAGTCTGCCCTGCGTTTTGCGCGTCTGCGTGAAGAAAAGCGTCACAACTACGTGCGCAAGATCGCTGAATTGGCTGTTCAAAACTACATCACCAACGACAAGGTGAATGTCGCGGGTATCGTTCTGGCCGGTTCCGCTGATTTCAAGAACGACCTCAACCAATCCGACATGTTCGACCAGCGCCTGCAGGCCAAGGTCATCAAGGTTGTCGACGTTTCGTACGGTGGAGAGAACGGTTTCAATCAGGCGATTGAGTTGGCCGCTGAGACCTTGAGTAGTGTCAAGTTCATCCAGGAGAAGAAGCTGATCGGCAAGTACTTTGAGGAGATCTCTCAAGACACGGGCAAGATTTGCTACGGTGTGGATGATACTTTGAAGGCTCTGGAGCTCGGTGCCGCTGAGACTCTGATCGTCTTCGAGAACCTGGATGTCACCCGTTGGGTCTTGAAGGATTCCAACGGCTCGGAGGTGATTCTGCACACTACCAAGGCGCAGGAGGGCAACCGCGAGCTTTTCCAGGACAAGGAGACTGGCTCCGAGATGGAAGTTGTGGACTCGGGTTCCTTCTTGGAGTGGTTGGCCGAGGCCTACAAGGACTTTGGTGCCGAGCTGGAGTTCGTGTCCGACCGATCCAGCGAGGGTAACCAGTTCGTGAAGGGCTTTGGTGGTATCGGCGCCATCCTTCGCTACAAGGTCAACTTTGAACAACTTGCCGACTACAGCGACGATGATGAGTTCTACGATGATTGACGTCTCGGCACCCTCGCAGAGAGCGAGGATGAACGGCCAGAAGCTCCCGAGGCGAGGCTTCTGACGGCTCGCCCCGTGGATCACGCAAGCGACTCCAAGACTAGAACCCTGGTATCCGTGAAGGATCCCGTCAACAACCTTGTTCCAAGCCCTGTGAAGTTGCCCAGAGGTAAGCGACTCCCCCCTGTTTGTCGTCTCGCTTTCCCGGTACCAAAACCACTAACCGTCTTGATCTTCCTCCTACCAGGGTCATCCAAGCTCCATTACATGCTCACTGAGGTGACCTCAGTGTCTGAGACGATCTTGAGGTGTAAATTGCAATTTGATTGATTGGATGCAATTCTCTGCAACCGTCTCTTGCCTATTGCGCCCGCTGTGTACTGCGCATAAGCGCGCCGTACGACAAGAGCAGGGTTCAAAAATAGCGCGAGCGGCGGTTGTCTTGCTGCGGTCCATTTGTTTTATCGGTGACCTGGATTGACCCCTGAGACGATCCAGTCCATCGCTTCTGTTGCTTTCATGTTCGCTCTTTTTTTAAGTCTGGAAGAAAGAAAATCAAAATTCACGATCTCGCTGCGCTGCTGCCCGATGGTATGGAGGTGGATCATATGAGCCACGTCCATGATCGTGGGGCTAGGAGTAGACTTAGATAGGCTCAACACTAGAGCCGGACTCGCCCACATAGCTCCGAATGGGTAGTCGGGGTACTCGGATTTGTAACAAGAAGCTGAACCCCATGGAGATGTATATTTATTTCTACGGTACTCAAAACCTCGACGATGGTCCTTTCATCACGCCAAATAATTCTGAAATCCAGCCAAATTCTGGGTGAAAACGCCTCTTCCCCCGTCTGTACCGACGTGAGGAGAATGTGTATTTACTTTGGGTTTTTTTTCTTGTTTTTGAATCAACGCTCAGTGACCCGGGGGTGAAAGACCAATACTGGCCGTCTACTAGGAGGCAGCGCGCACACAGAGCTGATCCTTCCATGTTCCCCAGTCTCTGCAAGACTCTGTCGCACGACGCAAATCATCCAATGCCTGAAGGACAGCTTCTTTATTCTCCTTCGAGGGGGCCTGTCCACACTCCACGAAGAAGACATACTGCCACGCGCGTTTCAAGCTCGGCCGCGTGTTGATACTCGTCAAGTTCAGCCCATGCGCCTTGAATATCAGCAATGCGTTTGCCAACGCACCCGGGGAGGCATGATCCACCGCGAACGAGATCAACGTCTTGTTCGTAATACCCGTCGTATCCACGGGAGACCGTTGCTCAAAGCCCAAGGAATCCGTTCTCTCCACGCGAGTGTTGCGCAGAATCAAGAAGCGCGTTGTGTTGTCGGCGCGATCCTCAATTTTCTCCTTCAATATGTCGAGGCCGTGATGTTCGGCCGCAAATTTGCTCGCTATGGCCCCGGCCTTCTCACCCGTCTCCCTTGCAACGATCTCCGCGGCTTTGGATGTCGATGAGACATCTTGTCTCTCGATACCTTTGAAGTGAGTCGACAGGACGTTCTCACATTGGCCCCATGCCTGCGGGTGCGTGTATAGTTTGGTGATGGAACCGTCGTAGCCGGACCAGCCAGAGGGCCATGTACCCTTGCGGACGAGCAGACAGTGATGCACGGTGAGATAGTATTCACCACAGACTTTGACGTCTGTATACAGAGAGGTGCGGTCCGCGAGGAGGTCTAGTGTTTGCACGACGGAGCCATTGGTGGAGTTTTCGAAGGGGATGACTGCGAAGTCGGCGGTTTGGTCTTGGACAGCCGAAAATGCGTCGGCGAAGGACACATGAGGGATCAACTCTGCATCGGCATTTTTAAATGATTCCGCTGCGGCCTGTAAGATACGAACGGCCAGATGTTAGATAGAGCTAGTGCTGACCTCCGAGTTGAGGTGTGGGGTAGATCAATAAATTGTTACGCGGGGGTATGTCTGAATATGGCTCTTTTCCATACCTGATGGGAGAACGAGGCCAATGGGCCGAGGAAGACCACTTTCAGGCGATTGTTTGACATGGTGAGAATCAGAAATTTACGAGACTCAATGATCCTTCAAGTTTCAAGCAATTGATCCGAGTACATACAACAGAGCGAGTAGCGCATGGTTCAAGCGGTGAGGGGCGTACCCTCATGCGGGCATATCGACAACAAACAAGGCAAACTCGATGCTTTATCGGCGGATTTGATCGCATGTCGCATGTCGCATGGGAGAAGTCAAGTCCATCTCTCCGCACATTGCAAGTCCATCGGACTTGTCTTGTCCTATACATAAGTGCAGATGAGGTCGAGTTCCATTCGAAGTCTATATTCCCGACGTGGAGCGACGACACAATGTCTGCGCAATTCCTGTCGCAATCACTCGGTACTTGCGGAGCGCTTGCAGCATGACTTGACCTCTCGCAGAATCCCGCTATTCTACGATTATTTGCACCCACAGCCCTCGCATTTACTCAATCTCTCACTATGTGATCTCTTACCGACGATCAAGAGTACAAACACACCAATAGATACGACTCTTCCTTCCATCACAAACCCATCACTCCTTCCCGTCGGCCACCACCTGATCTACTTCCCTCCGCAAGTGACCCTGTCGCAACTATTGCCGGATGGTACAGACATTCTCCACACGCCAGGTGACCCATTTCATCGACGCCTTTGGGCAGGTGGGAATCTGCGATTCCCTGGTCCGAGTCTCCTTCTGGATGGACAACGAGCTGTATGCATTGAATCCATTCGCAATGTCACCGTAAAGGGGCGCGAGGGCGATGAAAAGGTGATTGTGAGAATTGAAAGGCGCGTAGGCGCTGTCGCCGAGGGTGAAGATCAGCAATTGACTCGGGATCGAATATGGACTGAGGACGAGGCTCTCGCGGGCGAGGCATCGGTCATTGAGAATCGGGATTTGATTTTCATGCGCACCAAGAGCGCGACTGAGCTTGAGGCGGACCAGGCGTTGTTTGAAACACCTGGTCGTTTTGTGAAAGGTATGTCGGCACCTGTCTCGATTTTTGTTTGTTCTTGATTCTGATGAGCTGACGATATGTTTTCGCTATGAAATCTATAGCTCCATCGGATGCGACGTTTCGTCATTCAATCCTCCCCAACAAATCCCTTCTTTTCCGTTTCTCGGCGCTCACTTTCAATGCGCATTCAATCCATCTGGATCGGCAATACACGCAAAAGGAAGAAGGGTATCGTGATCTTTTAGTCCATGGCCCACTAACCTTGACGCTTCTCTTAAGCGTTCTTGAGCGCCATTTCAAGGACCTGGGGCTACAGGTAGAGAGTATCGACTACAAAAATCTTGCACCCCTTTACGTAGACGAAGCCATGACAGTTTGCGCAAAGCCAAAACTTAGTGGGACTTGGGATGTTTGGATCGAGGGGCCTGGGGGTAGTCTCGCTGTACGGGCCTCAGTGAAGAGTAACAATGTACAAGATGCAATCTGAAGTCTTTCATCAACTTCTTACTTTTGTGACAAGGATGTTTGTATCTTGCCGATATCTGTCCGTAAGATATAGGAGGCACATGTATCAAGTACTCAATCAAGGCACTCGACTGGAGCTCGAGTCTGCCGTGTAGCGTCCATATCGACAAGGAGGGTTGATAGACAAGGAAACGTTCAATAAATATTCGTCACGATCAGGAACTGGCTGAAGAAGGCAAGAATCTGCAGGGCTGAGTTGGGGATACACAGCTTTCCTAGGTACGATATCTGCGCAGAAGATCTCATGACGGTCCGGGTCTAGAGAATCGTCAGGTTATGCTGTGTATTTTACCCCCGTTGGGAATTCTGGTCAGCTCGTGCCATGAGCGGGCCATGTTGCCGGCGAGCGCAAGCTTATGCATAGTCTCAGACATTCTCAAATATGTCTCGCTTGCAATTGGTCGCTCACGATATTGAACTTGTCCCCTTCTATGGAACTTGACTCAAAATTCCGGACCGAATCAATGTCTGTCAGAATAACTAAGACAAACATATCCTAATCACGAGTGATCAAAAAGAACCGGGGTTGCTACAGAATGAACTGGTGGGAGCTGCTTCACCTTCTTACCCAATCAAACTTCGGGATGTCATGAGCATCGCAGAGCCGCGCCAAGGAATCACGGGGGCCGGATAAACCCACTGCCGTAGCGGATGTGCACACGTTTTATTTCTTCTCATTTCCGCACCTCTCAATTTTTCTTTTCTTCTCTTCATCGAACTTCTTGATGAAAGCTCATAGCCCTTGGGTATAATGACATGAGCTTTGATTCAAGCTACTTCTAACCAGAACACCAGAAACACCATACTCTCATTGGCCAGGATGGATTTCTTCTGGAGCGCACCTCCCGTGGCCAGGTACGCTTGTCGTTCTCGCGCCTGTGGCACGATTGGACGCCTCAGCTAACGTGTCCGCTCAGGACACTCACTGCGGCAACCCTCATTGAGTCTGTGTTGGTCTACGGCCAGGTTCTAGGAGGTGGACGGATCGTCTATCTTCCCAAAAGGATCTTTTTGAAGTTCCCTCCAGAGCTTTGGCGGATTGCCAGCGGCTTCTGTCTCACTGGCCCAGATCTGCAGTGTCTCTTCGACTTGTACAATCTATGGCGCTACAGCAGTGCCCTTGAGCTTGAGTCGGTTCGCTTCCCCAAGCCTGGAGATTTCTTCATCTACGTTCTCTTCGTAAGCACTGTCATCCAGGTAAGTTGACTTGCTCGGCGACATGCCAGCTACAGTAGAGTCATCACCTTTTCTCTCTGCGCCCGTTTCTTCTTGCCCGCATCCTTTGCCCCCTGTCACCTCGCATATCTGCCCGCCCAGCCTTTTTCTAGCTGAAGCGGTTCCTGGAAGTGAGGAAGAATACCCCTGCATCCCGTGCAGTACCGCATTCGCAAAATTCAAAAAGGTACTGCATGCGGTGTGGGCGTGGTGGGACTGCCTCTGAGATAGCTGTCGCGATCCTTATTCGCGAACGGTGGTTAAGGTGCCCTACATTCTACATAATCATCTGTCAATTCGTGTCCTATATCAACCTATCTATCATTCAATCCCGAGAAATCAATCCAACTCAAAACAACATGATCCGCCTTCCACACGATCTTTTCCTTCTGGTAGACATTGCATGGTGCAGGTGCTGACATTTATAAAGCTCACGGCAGGCTTGTATTTTGGATTCGTCTCCTTCCTCCCCGGTAAGCCTTTTTTTTCCCATGTTCACTCTCGGGTAGCAACAATATGCAGTGCGATAGAGCAGACACTGAGTTTCGCTTGCCTAGCTTTGATTATGGCTCTTATTTGGACCTATGCTCAAGAGAAGCGCGGTACTAAAGTCACATTCTTCGTGATTACCATTCCCGTCATGTACTTGCCCGCGACGATGCTGTGTTTCACCTTGATTCGTGGTGGATGGCCCGGAGTCCTTCTCGAGTGTACCGGTATCCTTGCCGCCCATCTTTACGACTTCCTTACTCGCATCTACCCGACATACGGAGGTGGCAGGAACTTCATTTCCACGCCACTTTTCGTTCAGCGCTTCTTCCACAAGCACACCCCAAATGTTGGCTCTCGTGGCTACGGCACGGCCTACCAGGCACCTCCCTCGTCCGCCTCGCAAGGCCGTACTTCTGGCTTCAACGCTGGCTCGCGCTGGGGTAGCTGGGGCTCCGGACGAAGACTCGGGTGACCTCTACGCAATGCCGCAGTTGGTAGAACCCTCATCACATGGAACGAACCTTTGCGATTTCGCCCCCGAAGTTTGTGTTGTCCACTTACAGCATGACCTCTGCACCTATCATAAGATGAATGGCTCAGATTCTGCAGTCATGTCGACCCCCCCGTGATGTATCATTACAAAACAGTCATCTTCAGTGTTCAATTGCATAGCGTAAACTTCCTCCTAGTATTCAATTTGAGAGAAATTGATTCGCGAATTTTCAAATGTCTCCCGCATATACCCCCATTTCTCGTGTGATCTGGTGGCGATACGTAATTGATGAGAGCATTTAAAACTGCCAGTATTAGGGTAATGTTCTCCAGATAGGAAAGAAACATGTCGTCTAGAAGGCCCCCTCGGCTATCGGTGCTGCTGCTGGAGCCCGTAAATAGGCTCGAATCGTGCATCTACCATAGAACCTATGTTAGTAAGGTTAGCGCTGATTCCTACGTACTTCCTCCAAACCAAAAGGGCTGGAAATATAGCCGCAGGGACGGCGGTGTGGCAACGTTGCTTCAAAAGGATAGAGGGGCAATGGGATCAGACTCTACTGAGATTGCTAGTGCTAGAGCGAGTGTATATATGAGCACACTGAATTATTGCTGAAATTGACAGAATATTAGTTCAATCCTAGTGTATTTTGCTTGGATTATCAAGTTGGCAAGTCGATCGCTGGAATACAAGAAGATGGATTTCTCAAGCTGGGAGGTCATCCAATCATATCGCCCGTGGCTTGAGAAAGGCTTGCCAGTCACGGTCATGCTCGAGTCACCTGACTTACCACGGGCGCTAACCCAATTGGGAACTCGAGCTGCCGCACTCGCAAAATTTCGTTCTCGTCGAACAAATTTTGGAACTTCAATAGCATACTAACCACCAGAATGGCCGCCGTCAACAACATGGAGGTGGACTACACCATTAAGCCCCAGGCGCTTACGCCATCCTCTTCCAGTGAGGACTGGCCTCTTCTGTTGAAGAACTACGAGAAGCGTGCGTGAAGAACTTCTTTTCTCTCCGGGGTTGGTGAAAATCCTGTAGGCCGTTGACGATGGGCTAATTGATCTCGAATCGCGTTTAGTGCTCGTCCGCACCGGTCACTTCACCCCCATCCCTGCCGGTGCTTCTCCCCTGAAGCGTGACCTGAAGTCTTACATCAGCTCTGGTGTGATCAACCTGGACAAGCCTTCCAACCCCTCTTCCCACGAGGTTGTCGCGTGGATGAAGCGCATCCTCAGGTAATTAATCTCCCTGGACACTTCCAATCCGCTCCAATCGGGCCATCTTGCACGAGCAATTCTAATCATTGCCTTATTTTTTGACTCTAGAGCCGATAAGACTGGTCACAGCGGTACTCTCGATCCCAAGGTCACTGGCTGTTTGATCGTCTGCATTGACCGTGCCACCCGCCTGGTCAAGTCCCAGCAGGGTGCTGGTAAGGAGTATGTCTGCGTTATCCGCCTGCACGACAAGATTCCCGGTGGCGAGGCCCAGTTCCGTCGCGCCCTCGAGACTCTCACCGGTGCGCTGTTCCAGCGTCCCCCTTTGATTTCGGCCGTCAAGCGTCAGCTCCGTATCCGTACCATCCACGAGAGCAAGCTGTACGAGTTCGACAACGAGCGCCACCTTGGTGTCTTCTGGGTCAGCTGTGAGGCTGGTACCTACATCCGTACCCTCTGTGTCCACCTGGGTCTTCTGCTCGGTGTTGGTGCCCACATGCAGGAGCTGCGCCGTGTTCGCAGTGGTGCCATGAGCGAGGAGAGCGGCATGGTTACTCTTCACGACGTTCTGGATGCCCAGTGGGTCTACGACAACCAGCGTGATGAGAGCTATCTGCGCCGCGTTATCAAGCCTCTGGAGAGTCTGCTCACCACCTACAAGCGTATTGTCGTCAAGGACAGCGCTGTCAATGCCGTCTGCTACGGTGCCAAGCTCATGATTCCCGGTCTTTTGCGTTTCGGTATGTTTGTGTTGTTCGCTCCTGCTCACGGACACGGTGATCTATGAGGACAAGACTGACCATTTTGCGTTTCCAGAATCCGGCATTGAGGTCAACGAGGAGGTCGTCCTGATGACCACCAAGGGTGAGGCCATTGCCATTGGTATCGCCCAGATGTCCACCGTCGAGCTCACCACCTGCGACCACGGTGTTGTCGCCAAGGTCAAGCGCTGCATCATGGAGCGTGACCTCTACCCCCGCCGCTGGGGCCTGGGCCCTACTGCTCTGGAGAAGAAGAAGCTGAAGTCTGCCGGCAAGCTCGACAAGTACGGCCGTGTCAACGAGGCCACCCCTGCCAAGTGGAAGAGCGAGTACAAGGACTTCAACGCTCCTCTGGAGGATGGTGAGCAGCCCGCCGCTGTGGTGGCTACCACCACCACCACCGTGGTTCCTGTGCCCGCCGCCACTGAGGAGGCCGAGTCTCCCGAGGCCGAGGATGCCGAGGAGGATGGTGATGATGACAAGAAGAAGCGCAAGCGTCACGATGGCGAGACTGCCGAGGAGAAGGCCGAGCGCAAGCGCAAGAAGAAGGAGAAGAAGGAAAAGAAGGAGCGCCGAAAGTCCAAGCAGGCCGAGGACAGCGACGATAGCGACTAGATGTTCTCAGGAAGACCAAATCTCTCTTGTGCATGGTCTGTTTCCTGTATCATATTTTCTGCTTTTTCTTTTCACTGGAGTCTTGGGTCAAAAGGGAATCTGTTGGTTTGAAGAGTTACAGTTACTTTTCAATGATGTTTTATTTTATTCTATAGCTTGTTTTTCCGATGGTAAACGGCCGTGGTCGTGATGTATTCCGATCGCCAACCCATGAATTACTGAAGCTCGACCATGGGTACTCGTAAACCTCTCAATACACTCCCATCAGCGGCAATTATCTTGACTCGGCTGCTCCTCATTGTCTCGTGGATGCAATGGACATGGGAAGGGGCGTTGTCCACGATCATATTGATTGCCATCTGCGCGCACCATCAATGCCGGATTCGAGCTAAGAGAACAAGTCTCTCCTGATCAAAGTTATCTATACGAGCATTCAATTGCGTTACACCAGCAGCAATCTATGTGCTTCGTCCTTATCATCATAGAAGGAATCTACTCTTTTCACTTCCCCATTCTTGTCTAACCCTCCCCCATCTTTGGGCCCTACTTAGTTTTGTCCATTCATCTGTGACGCCTCTTTCTCTCTTTCCTCTCGGAAAATACCAAACTATCCACCTTGTTCATGGAAGATTAACCTCAAAAGAGGCAAAAAGCAACGTCAGCTACAGGGTTCGAACCTGTGCCCCCGAAGGGACTTGATGCCCAAACATGCGATGGGGATCCCATTGCCCTGATCTTGCGATCGGGAGGTTCAAGTCAAGCGCCTTAGACCACTCGGCCAAACTGACATGTCAAAGAACATGTCATTTTCTGGCTATATCAAACAAAGAGGAGTCTTCTCAATCCGGAGCAAAGATTTGACTGCCATTGAATATGGTCAAGCTGCGTCAAATATCAGGGATTGGCAGAAGTATAGTATGGTAGGTGAGTAATGTACCTGTACCTGTGCCTGTATTATGCAGCCGTCGGTCTATGTGGGAAGGGTGGACAGAAGTGATATCTTTTGCGTGGACTTTGAGAGGGATCTGAGCTCAAACACACTTGGTCTCCGCTGTGCATACTTGTTGAAAAGCAGATTCTAGTGATTCTAGTCAAGGAGACGTGAGAAGCATGTATCGCGATGACCATTGCCAATGTGGGTCTCCTTGTGCAGTCGTACGTCAACACATTCCACACTTTGCGTGTCAAAGCTTCCGGCTTGTTCTGGGCATGCGAGCCCTCTAATGTATGATTGACGACCACGCAGACCTCAATCAGAAAAAACACAGCACAGAAAAATGACACCATTTTTTATCGCTAGTCCTTCTGCATGGACAGGTGAATGCGAATCTCGACTTTTTCGTCCATGCGACCTAATCCCAGCCAAGTCTTTAAAGATCTCGTGACCCGAACGTTATCCGTATCTCCGCATCTGTAAACCCCCGATTTGACGATCTCCAGAACCTCTTCAATCTCGATCTCAGTACCGAGTCATTCACTGAGCTCCATATGGTCTCCCACCATTCTTAGTCCCTCACGTCAATTCACCATGGCAGCTGAGCTGACATCCATCAAACTGAACCCAGAGAGCCATCTCATTCTGGTATGAGCAACTCTTCTCCGCAGCATCGACGTCACCAAGCTAATTTGGCATTCCGTCCCTCTCTCTGTCTCAGGATCAACCCCTCCTCCGCCTTCCACACGAACTAGCTCGACGCAACTTCAAAGCTGTACAGCGAGCAGTAGAACGAGAAAAGGAATATGTTCTTCCCGCCCTGAAAGAGGCAGCAAATGCCTCGCTCTCCAACACGCAGACCCCCGACCAGACCTTGGCCGCTCTAGATGCAATGATCTCCCGCATGCAAGGACTGAAGCGGAAGATGCTCAGTCTCCAAGAGGAAGAGAAGAAGATCCAGAATCAGTCAAAGAAACGAATCCAGCATCTGGAGGCACTGTATCAGATCCCCAGCTTGGCAGATGTCAAGTATGATCAATGGTCGCGTGTGCGACTCGATCGGTTATTGGTGGACCATCTGCTCCGGTCGGGATATTCGGAAAGTGCCAGGCAATTGGCCCAAGAGCGAGATATTGAGGAGTTGGTGGATTTGGATGTGTTCACACAGTGCCAGCGCATTGTGGAGAGCTTGCAGCGGGGCGATACCAAGGAGGCATTGCAATGGTGCGGGGAAAACAAGGCGGCTTTGAAGAAGAGTCAGGTATGTGTGGCAGGACAGGGAGCTGGGGACAAAAGGTCATTGGGAGTACCGTACTGACGAGAGGCCGATAGCATAATCTTGAATTTGAGCTTCGGCTGCAACAATACATTGAATTGGTCCGAACGGAGGACCCAATGAAGAAGATCGAGGCAATCAACCATGCGAGAAAATACCTCGTCCCCAATTCCGAACCAGATAGCAAACAAATCGAGCGGGCAGCGGGCATGCTGGTCTTTGCCCAAGACACAAGAGCGGAACCTTACAAGGTAGATATCCTATGCTCAGGAACTCTGAACCCGTCAGCTCCCTTTGCGGCCTTTGGCTAATGCGTCGACCCTAGACTTTCTTTTCTCCGGATCGATGGAAGTTCCTGGCGGATCTGTTTATTCAAACTCATCACGAGTTACTTTCTCTGCCATCACAGCCACTTCTCCACATTGCCCTCTCTGCCGGTCTCTCGGCGCTCAAGACCCCATTGTGTCACTCCGCCTACACATCCTCCAGCTCCAACTCGCAGTCCACGACGACCTCTGTCTGCCCCATCTGCTCGACCGAGTTGAATGAGCTGGCGCGGAGAATGCCGTATGCGCATCATTCCAAGAGCTATGTGGAGAGTGATCCGATCGTACTCCCCAATGGCCGCATCTATGGCAAAGAGAGACTCTTGACGATTAGCAAGAATACCGGGTCCGAGTCGGGCAAAGTCAAGGATCCCACGACTGGCGATGTCTTTGACGAAAGTGAGATGAAGAAGGTTTACATCATGTAGCGTGGGCGTGGGGAAAGGGGAATCATTCATTTCTCAAGCTGGGAGTTTGGAGTCTCATCGTCAATAATATCAATATCCCACCATCATTTTCTACAATCTTTCTACCATTCTCATCTGTGGGGGAAACCCCTTTCCACTCAATGCGCATAGATTTTGAGAATTCTTCACCATCACTCCGTATCACTATCGCCATCTCGACCTCTCTTCTTACTCTTCTTCCCTTGAGATTCCTCCTGTCTCACTTCAAAGACATACATCCTCGCCAACCGATCCTCTCCACGCCATCCACCCCTCCCACCATCTTTCCCTTCCACTTCCCCCAGCGTTCTCGCATGCGAGTAACCCTCGTATTCTGTCCACGGGAACTTGAAGCTCGTCACCACCTGCAGTCCCGCATGTCGCGCCAAATCTTTGATGTTCCAGAGCGTGTAGGGCTCGCCCTCGAACAAAGAAACCAGGATTTGACCCGGTCCAGTGCGCACCCCTTTACCAGAGGTCTCCTTGTTCTCGAAGTCGGATGATTCGGAATCGCCCTCTTCCTCGTCTTCCTCGTCCTCCCCCCACTCTTCCTCTTCGTCATCTTCATCCACCGGTGGCGGCGCCTTCGAAAGAAGCGGGACACATGCCTGGAAGAACGCCACAAGAAGTTCTTGATTCGCACGAACTTGACGATTCACATCCGTCGAGAGTCCGCCCACATGTGGGAAATTGAAACAGATCACATCCCAGGGCCCTCCCCCACCACCACCGCCACCACCACTTAATGACATTCGCAACTCGTACGCAGCAGAACCACTAGATTGGGCCCGGGCTTGCGCTTGCGCTTGCGCCTGCGCCTGCTGAGCAAGTTTCCACGCTGGAATCTTGCGTTCTTTGCGCGGATACCCATTGCGAATCTCCTTGCCCCCGCCGCCGGGGGTGCCCAATTTACGGGCATCGACGGAGAAGAGAACTTTGGGTGCTGGTTTTTGAGTCGACGAGGATTGAGACTGAGACTGAGACTGAGACGAAGTTTGCCGGTCCTTCTCATCGTGTGCATTCTCTTGATCTGTCTTTTTCGACTTGGACGTTGCAGAGTCCAAAATCTCCTGAATATGCTGTTCAGCTTGGGGATATTTGCTGAAGAGCGTTTCTTTGGAGTCGTAGCATGTCGCGCATAGCTTGCGACATTTGTATTGCTTTGCCAGGGAGCGGGCAAAGGAAAAGTCTCCTGATAGGGGGACGGAGATTGAGAGTCATGTTAGCCCTGCGTTGAATCTCATCCTATCGAACATGGAAGCACATCGGAATAGAAGAAAACAAAAAACAGGGAGAGACAAAGCACGAAGGAATGCATGGAGATGGATCTCATGAAAGTTTTGTTCCTCTCGCGCTTCCTCCAGCAAGATGAAGAGCAAGTCAAATCCTCCACACCAGCACACTCTCGACATTTCCATCATGAATCATACTTCACTTTTTTTTACTCTTTCTTTCTTTCTCCATTCCCCTGGCATAAAGAGCAACAAGACAAAACGACTCCCTTCACCACCGAAATCAAGTCTATCGAATCCCAGCCATAACATAAAATAGTCGAATGAAGAAAAAACAAAAAAAGAGAAAACCCACCCTTCATCTCAAACACACGCATAAAAAAAAAAGACCCCAAAAAACAGAACAAAAACTCACCTTCACCAATCAACAAAATCCGATCTTCCTTTAAAAACGGCACTATCGGCCTCTGATTCGTCTGCAACGACTGCTTCTTTTGCCCACCACCACCACCTCCTGCGCCCCCATTCCCAAGCTTGGACGAGGTCGATACGGATGCCTTGTTCTTCATCTGATGTCCTCCCGGCACAGAGCCACTTTTGGCCGCACCACCACTGCCAGCGCGATGCGCAGTGCTAGTAGTGGTGTTGGTACGTGGTGAAGGACCACTTTTTTGCTTCTTGCGCGGCATAGTAGCGTAGTGGAGGAGGGGGGGGTTTCACCAAATTGGTCTCGATTCGATGTTGAATCTTGGGGGTCAATTCACCGCCGAGCTTACGTCTGAATCGAGGCCCGATTTTTGATGAGAGGGGGAGAAAGACAGAACAAAAAAGGTGAATTCAAGAAAATCCACGATATGATATCATACTAAGAGACTTGAGGAGACATGGGGGAGTACTTGGGAGTTTGGCAGACGGAGAGTTGAAATTTGGGGCTGGTCCGCGCTCCACTCGGCCGATTAAAGTTCCGGCGCTTTTTTTTTTGGAGTGGAAATGGACTGGAATGCGACGAGTGGTAGTTGAAAAATGGCTATTAAGGGAACATGGATTTGAGATTGAAGACAAGGAGGGAGGTAGATGCCAAATTGTTCAGCATTCGAGTGCGGTGATTTAGCCCTGACCATCACTTTGAAGTAGTCCAAGATAGACTGGCTCTAGGCTGTGGTTTCTCGGTCACTCCGGTACAACCTCAAGTATATCAAACGACGCAATCTATTCCCACATGGCATGGCTATATACAAGAAACTGAACAGAGACCATATCAGGCTATACCTGGCCCCTCAAAAAAAAGACATGCCCGAATTACTATAATGCATACGGTGTTCAAGACCGACGGCCTGCCTTCATGTGCCAGTACTTGTCTTCCGGTAAAAGATATTAAAAAGGGACGCGGAAGAAGTGAAAAAAAGGGCAAATCCACCAACACCAAAGATAAAGCACAATGTCGACTCTTCAGCCCGCAAACAACTCGGGAACCATGACGGGGCACAATGAGACATCAATCATACATATGCAAGAACCAAGAAAGAGAGAGGGATGAGCTGGGCGATTCTTGGTCGTCGAAAAGCCCTAAGATGCACGATGGTTTTGCTTTCGAACGCACGATAATCGCTCGGGGGAAAAAACAGAGCGAGAGCGACCACTGGCGGTGTAAAAAAGAAGACGGTCATATCTGGTTTGATACGCCTTGTGGTGTAGGGAGAAATTTTTCTGACGTGGAAGAACTTCCCTGACTCTTAAGAGCGCAGCGAGTCACGCATGCTTTGGCTGCTGGCGCTGACCAGAGGGTTGGCGGTAGGAAGAAGGCCAGTCTTGGGCCTGGCATTCTGCTTGATCTTGGCGACAGCATACACGATACCGGAGATAAAGCCCACAACGATGGCAGAGACACTGGGGAAGGTCACGGGGGCATCGAAGAAGATGAGACCAGACACGGCAATGGGAAGCTTGTTCAAGGCGCCAACCATGGAATAGGTGGTGGAGGAAGTGACTCGCACGCACCAGGCGGAGGTGTAGGAGATGAAGACGGAGGAGACACCGGTGATGAACATGGCGAAGAAGATCCCGTTGCGATTGGCTTCGGGGAAGTTGCGGGCCAGGTTTGCAGCGGACCAGTCCTCGACCAGGAAAGTGGCCACAATTAGGACGGGAATGGAAAGCAAGTTGTTATAGAACATGGCTGTCACGGTGTTAGTCACTTTGGTACGTAAAAGGGCGCAGCTCAGTGCAAAAACGTACTGTCAAAGTCCTTGAAGTTGGTCAACTTGATGCGCTTGCGCATGCCGAGCATGTAGGACGAGGTGCACAGGCAGTTGATCATCATCCACACGTAGCCTGCGTTGAGGGTGGAGACCTTGCTGCTGGTATCACCACTGCTCTCAACGGCGTGCTTGATGTCAGCCCAACCGGCAATGATGGAGCTCAGAACCATCAGGCCGAAAGAAAAGAGGGCCATGTTGGAGACAGAGCCACCAAACCACAGAACCTCACCATAGGCGATCAGAATGATGGTCAAGTTCTTGAAGATGGTGTAGACGGGAATGGAGAGGAACTGGAGAGCCTTGGAGCCAGTATAGATCATGCCGATGAGCAGGAGAGTAATGGGGAACCCTGGAAAGAGAAAATGAAACCACATGTTAGCTAGGGTTCGAGGGCGCCAGGAGCACAATGCAATTTGAATAAAAAAAAGACAAGCATACATTTCCGGGCCTCGTCGGAGCTGAAATCACGATAGGTGATCAAGCCCATCGACTTGCATGTTTGAATAGCGAGGATACAAACTATGGACTAAAAATTGCGCTTGTCAATAAACAATCTCAATGGAATGACTGTCTGCCAAAGAAAGATACTGCCACCACATACCTGAACCATAAGGAGCAAAAAGTTGAGGTTAAAGTCCAGGCCCGACAGAACATACTTGTTCATCACGGTCATCAGAATGGAGGAACCGCAATACGCCAGCACCGGAAGAGCAGGATTGTTGGATATAGACGAAGGCGGAGAGCTCGTAGCCCGATTCAATGGAGGCGGCGCAGCCTCAAAGGCCTTGTTGCCCTGATCGAGTTTGTCCATCTCGATGGAGTAGTCGTTGTTCTTCTTATCATCAACCATCTTGGCGGACTTATCTGAAGGAGAGTCGGTCGGGAGACGTTCGGCTAGGTTGGACAAAAGGATATAGCCAGTGGCAATGGCACACACACTCAGACACGGGACACTGAGCCCTGAAAAGCAAGCGCAAGCTCAGCAAAAATGAGTGCCGACGAAAATCGGGAGAAGCTGACACGGCGGGATGTACACGACGCGCAAAGGGGAGGCTTTCATTTCAAGGGGAGCAAATAATCTTCTGGCCGGATCCAGCCTGCTTACCTCAGCGGGAGGCCCTACCATGATGAGTCAGCAGAATCAACAATTGACACCTAAGGAACAGGGCTGCCATAATCAAGACATGTTAATGTGCCGCTTGCTTGTTCAACCAGCTTGGAGACTGGAATTCTCGAGGAAAGCTTTGTGTCCTACCCAAGACTTTATCTGAGCAGTCAAGATCTTTGATCAGGAACAGTGTGTGTGAGAGGACTGCTTCATCATCGAGACCGGTGTAAGGGCTCATTATATGCAACGATACTCTCAATCTTCTTCTCTTCCTCTATTTGAAGCCTTGTAAGGCTTCAAATCCAACACAAAGATTGATATCGGCAAGGACTACTCGCTAGGATAAGGAAGAAAAGGTACAACTTTCTATGTCTCATTGGTGCATTAACACTGATGCAATTCTCGATCATAGGTGATACTGACAGGGGAGTCTTGATTGTAATTGTCTTTCCAGAGTGCACCTACCTTGTTTATTGAATCGAACAAACTACTATAGCCAGCCAGTATATCAAAAGACAAGTATATTCAATATAGATGTATATGGAGCAGGAAGCCCCTCATCTTCCAAATGGGAAATGAGCTTGGTTGAACTTTAGACATAGATGAGCTTGCTGAACTAGTTTATTGAATATTAGGTTGCTCCTGTCCCTCACTGTCTAGTATGCGAGAGACCCGAGCGTCGAGGCTAAAAGTGCAACTATACCCAAAGCAAAGGAAATTGAGTGCACAATCTCGCACAAATATAGAAATGTGGGCAAACATACGCACATGAATCGACTATGCAGGGAAGGAAAGAGAGAGAGAGAGAGAGCAACGATCTTTGTTGCTGGTTGGGATCTGCGAGGAGGCAAGACAGATACACAGGGGAAAGAAAAAGAGAAAGCATTTCAAGATATGACAAGAGCCCAACTTATCAAGGTAGAGCACTCAAAACCTCAGCCTGCCGAGCAGCCCAGTATTGTCTCTTCTCATACCACTTCTTGTCCAAGGGCAAGGGATATTTGTACTTCTTCGGATTGTGATAAACCCACTCTACCCAATCAGAGTACAAGTGGCTCACGTCTTCTATTGTCTCATGATCGCCCACGGTGGATCCATAATATCTCCAGAAAATGTCACGATCTTCATCGACCTCGAGATCACCAGTTTTCCTCAGCTCAAGTGGCAGTGCCACTTTTTCCGGGGCCGTTGTGGTGTTCTGCATCGGGCTCGCATCATATCGAAACCAGCCCTCTTCCGTTGATCCGGGAAAGAGAATCTCACGGGCTCCGAAATTTGGGAGCGAGGCAAGCCATCTTTCCTGGACAGAGTCACGGTGCTGGGAGAAGGGCATCCCACTCATTGTCTCGTCGAGCAGCACTCCGAATTCTCGTTCCTCGTCGACGATTTCGTCGATGTCTTGTTCGATCTCATTCGCACTTCTCCAATGTCTCCCCTTAAACTCATGCGACCAACGACAACAGACATGAGTCATTTCCAGTGACTGAAACTCGTCGAGACGCACAATGTCATCTACACTTTGATGCGCCACGGTAGACCCTTGAAGCTCATCGATCATCATCAGCAGCTCGAGAACCCAAAGAGCACACGCCGCCTTTTCAAAGGGTCGTGATGCTTCCCTCCCAAGAAGCTGGAGGAGTGGAGAACATCCACCGGGGGCACAAAAGCAAGAACAGTGATCACGGATAGAAACATCGGCTCCCTGATGAAGAAGACAGGCAGCGAATGTAAGATAATATGCAATTCCTCCAAAGTAAAAGGGGTTTCGTTGATAGGGATCCCGAGCAGAATAACGATGCCGGTACTCGGGTCCGAGTTTGCCGATCAAGATGTAAAGGGCTGTTTTCCCTTGATTGTCCTGGCTATTCAGATCGCAGCCGTGATCCATCAGGGTGAGAGCCCGGTCCGCATAACCATGAGACGCGAAAGTAATGAGTGCCGTCCTTCCAAGGCTGTCACGATGGTTGATAAGAGCGAACTCTTTTTCCATGAGGCAATCTATCCATTCAGAGCCCGGAGCATGATTCAACAATGTGCCATGACCCCAATGACTGTAGTCCTCAAACAGCATATGCTTGTCCAAGCCATTCTCAAACATCAGCCTGAGAAGCTCCGGTTCACGCGAGGGCGATAAGGAGGAACCCCCAGTAAAATGTGCCGTGAGAGAACACACTTCCCTTTTCAGCCAGCTATCATTGGAGTCTCGTTGCGCACGAAGAAAGTCGAGTGTTTGGCGAATTGTGTTCATCTCCTTGCAATGAAGTAGGAAATTCAGATTCGAAACATACTGCTGGGGATTGAGATTCCTGCCGAGCCCTAACAGTCTTTTGTTGTTGAGAAGGAGCCGTATTGATTCAGTACATTCGTTGATTGCAGCATACTCTAGGCAAAGCTCTCCCGGAGCGTTGGGTGCGGCTTCGAGTATGATGGAGAGTGCGTCTGTCAGCTTGTATGCTGCGGCATAATCCAACGGGTAGTAGCCGCTGATGTCGGGAATGTGCAGTAAGGAACTAAAAGCCGGGTATGCTTGCAGTAGTTTCAAAAGAATATCTGGTCTGAGAACAGCAAAGTGCGCGGCTGTTTGACCGAGAAAGTTCTGGCCAGCGAGCGAGCTGGAACAATCTGCAATATGGAATACTTGTTCTTTCGACTCGCAAAGAATGCTGTCCGTCAGAGGTGTTTGGCCCCAAACCCCTGGATCGAAAGGGTAAGCGAAACGAGCCTCTCATAATCTCTCTATCAAATGACCAGAGCTTACCATAACAGTTGTGAGAACATATTCGTTGAAACTCGAGAAGGAAGTGATCACATCTGTGGTTTTTGAAATACCCAAGATATGCTCCAGATATACATGTTTCGTTTGGCGCGGCGTGATAGAACCCGTCAGCTGAGCAATCGTATCCTGTACCGAGCAGCATCTGAACCAGACGCAAATGGATTCCCTCCCCATTGGGTGAAAATCTCCACATGGCCACTATCTTCAAAAGCCTTTAGTTCCGACCTCCATGTTTAGCATCTACACCTATAAAACGCATTGTACGGCGGAAGGATGACTTACGGTTTGCTCACCCTCTTATGGGCACCAAAGTCGCATAACACCTTCATAAACTCGACACATATTTCCGGGGCGTACATGGATGACGTGTGCAGAATTTCCTAAGGAAAGTGTCAATAGCTGTGTGATGACCGCATTTCTGATAATGATCTCCACCGACTTCCAGCAACGTCAGGCCACTAGGAAAGACATCCCATGGCGACAGCTTCTTGCTCATCAAGTTTTGAGATAAGACGAGACATGATTCTGACAAGGCCTGTTTTGCCAACTTATTGGACATGAACTGAAGGGATGACAGCTTGTTATCATCACCAGTATTTAAGAACCGGTAAAATATTACAGCTCCAGGTGATGTGCGCTTGACAAAAAGGCTGCAATGACAGACTGGGAGTGATGGAGAAAGTAGGACGACCCCATGAGATTTCCAGCTTGGCCTGAAAAGCGTACATAAGTCCTAACTTGGCGAGACCGAAAAAGTAGGAGTATTCCCGTCTTTGGTCCCGATTGTGTTGTCCAGCGAAAGATCTGAATCTTGTTCGCGGGGACATGTTGGCAATGTCCGGACTTTGAGTGCTACCTTTCCCCACACTTGTGTCGATTGTCGGTAATGATATCAACTTGGACGACTTGGGTGACTCGCTGCTGATCCTTGAATTCTGGACCGATACAATGAGATTCGACAAAGAAATCAGCATGTGAATGTCATCTTTGATGTCGCAACTGATTTTTTCCAGATTCCGCTCGTCCTTTGTGCTGAGGAATGCCTTGTACACTCTTCTGCGCTTCGAGTCAGACCGTCCGGGCATCAGCTTGGTCACCATAGCCTCCAGCTCGGTCAATTGTGAGGATGTTCTGTCGATCAGCTGTCTCATGGTAGATTGTGTTCCTAGATCGAGGTCGCTCAGCACCACGGGATCCTCTATCCATTTCAACGCCTCGATCAAGACCGGCAAGTGGTCGTAAATTCGGCATAAGTTTTTCGGAGCACTTTCGGTCTGGCGGATGTACTCATGGATGCGGCTGGCAAGTTTGGCAGAAGAGTCCGCCAGCTGTACAAAGGAGGAGATCACAGCTACTGCGGCCACGACTTCGGCCATGCTGGCTGAATCGAGACTGCAGGTTCCGCGCCCTCTGAGCTCTCTTTTGCGATGAGGAAAAGTCGATGATGGCGTTTCAGTGATGCGGGTACCCGCAGAAAGGCCTTTTCTTTCTCCCTCCTCGGGAGTATTAATTAGATAGATAATCACCGTTCGCTATTTCTTGTTGGTCGTTCGACGAAGTCCGAGAAAAATGCGGGGTGAAATATGCAGGATTACAGGCAGAAGATATCCTGGATCTTGGTCCCCATTCTTATCCGTTACACGTTGAATCCAATCCCGACACGAATTACGTGACCGAGACACGGGCACTGATGCAGCTCGAAACCCCAAGCGAGATATCTAGAATGAGGATCTGATCAGTTAGAATAAGTCAGCTTTTTCACCAGGGTGGCGATGAACCCTTAACTGGGTCGGTCGATGCGAGAATAATGGGGGTTTCCTGCCGAGGCGCATCAAGATGGTCAGAGTGCACGAGAAAGAAGCATAAATGTTCATTTTGCCGCCGCGGCTGATTCACTGCTAAAGGAGCCTTGTCCACTTGATGAATGAGCTCACGATGAACGGGAACTTGACAAATTCATGAAGCACAAGTGACTATAGATTAGTAGATAAGATATCCATGATTCGACCTTTTCGACACATCAGGTGACGTCTTATTTGGGCAGGAGTATTGTCCCGGTCATCTCCAGTCTCCGTATATCTCATTCCTGTCTCAATGTCACTATAATCGACAAACAAAAGACCTTTGGATACACGATGTTTGTTGCAACGCCCAGCTTTCCAAATTGCCATAGTACTAGCGCGCTGTGATACTCCCATATTGCATTGTTTGTGATCTTCTTGACCACAACGCAAGTCTATGAGTTTGAACCGCTACTTGAGAACTTGAGAAACATTCCAAAAAGAAATCCACAACCTTATTGTACACTCCAAATGCCCAGTCCCGAAATTATACACCCGGAGGAACGTCTAAGCTTCCAAGTGGATCCCCAATAACCTCGTGCCCCTCGGCGGACAGGCCGCTCCCGTCCCTCTCCCCAAAGGAAATTCAATTTATCCTTTTTTTTCGGTTGAATTTCGAAACTTTCTATGCACATCACCTCCAGCTTCTCATCTTCTCTTTCCAAACTACCACCCTTCCATCTCACAGTTGAGAAGATCCCATCTTCCATCGTGCCATCAATTGCACAAATCTATCCTCCTTTTTCTTCAAGAGGATTCCAAAAAACACCCCCTACTATCTCCATCCAACTTGTCGAAATCAACTCTCCCAAAAGGGGAAACACCACCCCCCTAATATTACTACTATCACCATCACGACCTGGAAAAAACTCCTCCTCAACAACCCTCCATCCTCACCTCCCCCCAAAAATCCCCCCCCAAAAAGATGCCATCCCCCACCGACTCCGACGACGAAGCCCTCTTCGCCTCCCTCGCCAACGAAGAAGACCCCAGCTACCGCGACACACGCATCCAACAACTCCACGCCGAATTCGCATCCTCCAAAACCAACCGCTCCACAGATCCTTCCACCCCCTCCAACCCCATCACATTCACCCACCAAAACGAAAACTACCCCACCCTCTCAACAGACCAGTCCGTCCTCGACCACACCACCTCCACCTCCCGCAGCCTCATCCACTTCTCGCACCCGGATTTCGCCCGCTGCGCCGTGATGGACCAGGCCCTGACGCAGCTGGCCGCTGTGCACCATGAAGTGCGCTTTGCGCGCGTGGACGTGCGCAATACGCCGTTCTTGGTGGAAAAGCTGGGGATTCGGGTGTTGCCGTGTGTGATTGGGTTCAAGGATGGGGTGGGGGTGGAACGGGTGGTGGGGTTTGAAGGGTTGGGGGAGAGGGGGTTTGATGCGAGTGGGAATAGTTTTAAGATTGGGGTGTTGGAGCGCAGGATGGTGGCGAAGGGGGTGTTTGATGGGGTGAGGGTTGGGGAGGGTGAGGGAGAGGGAGAGGGAGGGATGAGTGATGGGGAGGAGGACTGGAGTGAGGATGAGGATGGGGATCGAGAGAGGAGGAGGCGGAATGGATTGATGGGGAGAGCGCAGGGGAAACGGAGGGGAATTCGAGGTGGAAAAGTGAATCGGAGAGATGAGGACGAAGACGATGATGATTGGGATTAAGGGGGGGCAAAGATTGGAGCGAGAGAGAGAATCTCCAACGTTGTCGTGGACCTAGCTATCAACAACAAACAAAAGTGACCATGATGGACAAATACCTGCCTTACTAAATAAGTCAAGACCTAGATTCCTCTCACTACTGCAAGATTACGGGAATAGTCATGGCAAATTAAACGCGAAGCTCAACTTCAATCCTCTCATACGGCTAAGGTTACAATATCACAGATATGCCAGAACAAGCCACTAGGCCGGCAAAGGAACTCGACAAGCATTCAAAAACAGCATGGCGGAAAAGAAAAAAAAAACATGGTACGAAAGTGGAACAGAAAGTGAACCAGAAAAGAGTCAAAGGAGGAAAAACAAAAAAAGAAGGGGGAAAAAGTTCTATACAAGAAACTGAAACACTAGCACATACATCCCAAAAGTTCGGTTCATCGACGCCTGCGTTGCCCTGGAACTGGATAGCTGAGTGGGAGAAGGAGGAGAAAAAAAGAAAAGAGAGAGAAAGAAAAAAAAAGACAACAGGCTCGGCATTCAAGCGAGCGGAATCGAAAAAGGGAGGATGGTGATAGAGGTATGTCGGGAGATACGGCGGAGAAAGAGAAAAGCGTCATCGCAAAAGTATCCAAGAGGGAACAAAAAGTGTCATATAGTCCGGAAGAGAGTAACGGGACTCCCATCCCTCGCAATCCAAACTCTCCTCTAGATAGCAACGTTTTTCATCTCGCCCAAAACCTCAGAGTCAACGATCTCCGTCGATTCGGCCGCACCGTCAGCCTTGTCCTTCTTCGCCATCTTTGCATCCTCCGCCGAGGGCTTGGGATCGCTCGAATTGGCCGAAACCTCGTTCTCCTTGTTCGAAACCTGAGGGGTTGCCACCTCCATCAAATCCTCGGTTGGAGCCGCCTCCTTGGTCAGTTCACGCGTATCTTCCGCAATCACAGGGCCTGCCGTCGATGTGCTGGGGCTGGCAATCTCCTCGGTCACACGCGCCAGGGGACTGGACACGCCAAAGGTCGTCTTGGGACTCTGCGCCGAGCCCTTAGCAAACCGGTGAGGAGAGCGACCACGCTCCTCAGCGCGCGTGGGACTGCCGTAGGGTGACTCTCGGCCGCTCGACTTGCCGCTACCACTGACGCCCAGTCCGTGAGGACCGCGCCGCCGGGGAGCCCGACGACCATACTTCTGGTCCACTCGCCAGCGCAGAATCTCCAGGTAAGGGGGTTCCACGTTTTGCGACTTGAACTCCTTGAGCTTCATCTCGTTGGTCTCCTCGTCAACGATGGTCTTGCCGCTGCAGAGGTCCTCTGCGAAGCTGGCCAAGAACGCCGCCCACGAGCGCGCCACCACGTACTTGCAATCATAATCACGGCCAAAGATGATCACCTGACCCCATTTACCGGCGGGTCCGGGAGCCAGGTCAATGGCCAAGTGGTTACCACCCCAGTCTCGAGAAATGGGGATCCAGCCGTGGTGCGCGTAGGCCTTTTGCACGGCGCCGGGAGGTTGCGAGTCCTGGCGGTCGAGCAGATCATTGCGCCATGCGCCCGCGGGTTGCTGAGCGGCAGCGGCGGACGAACCGGCGACGGCGCTCGAGATGGGGGCCGAGGGAGGACCGTTTTGGCTCAGGAATTCATCATTCACAATCTTCCAGTTTCGTCGTTCCTGCACAATCTCCTCGCAGTCCAGAAGCATACATCCGAAGAGCACACCGGTGGGCAGACCACCACGTTCTTGGCCATCGTGGATCATCAGAGACTCGCGCAGCTCCAGGGGCAATGTGCAATCCAATTCGTGTTCCAATTCATTGATGTCGTTTTGTGTGCATCCCTCACCCAAGTTGTCCAGGAGCTCCTCATAGTTCTGTTCCAACCAACGCTCGATCTTACGCCACGAGTGAGCTACGGGGGGTGGAGGGGGCGCCCCATCGTGAAAGCTCTGCATTTGAATTTCTGAGGGCACCTCGGTCTCGCTCGAGCCGCGTTTTTGCGAAGCCAAGGATCGCATGCCAGGGGAATAGGGGCGGTTACCCGCAGCATGGTCGGCAGAAGCGTCGTTCCATTCGGTCACATGTGCGGAGCCCTTGGGCGGCTCGTCGTCGTACGGACTGGAGAGGTCGGGTCGGGACTCAATAGCGCTGGTGGCAATGGAGGTGAGAGGTTCATGGCGGCTTTGACTGAGGGGAACGTGCCGACCGGTGCGATAGGGAGAATCGTGAGAGGCATGACGATCGTAGGAAGTCATGGTATGCCAAAACGAGCGCCATGCTGAGCCGATGCTAAAAACAGGCCAGGGGTATCAGCAACAAGATCCAACGAAGAGAACAGGAATCGCCGTCATTTGAACGCGAGCGGAGAACATCACACGAGTTGGCGTTTTTGTTTTTGTTTTCTTGTCTCTTTCCCGTATCTTGCTTTTTGTTGCATGACTCGATTGTCAAACTGCCGACAGCGGCACGGGGCAGGTAGACTTACGCGTTGGCCATGATGACAGGATGGGTGAGGCGATTGAACGATAAAGGAGTTTGTGAGAAAGAGAGCTCAGGGCACGGTCATTGGCGACCAAAAGTCTCCGAAGACGGGAGGAGGAGAGAAAGAGAGAAAGAGAGAGAGAGAGAGCAAGTAGGCCTCCACGAAAGAACACCCTGCCGTCGGAAAATGCCGTAGACAAGGGGGGGGTGGAAGGTTCGATTCAGAGGGAGAGAGCGTTCCAGAAGACGAGGCGGAAGAGAGAAGGGGTCCGTCTGCTCACGACCAATTGAAGGACCCAGTTCCAGGGACCGTGGTCGAGTGTCGAGGTGGGAGAATGGAAGTTCCAGTTGTCGTAGTGAAGGGATGCAAGTTGAGGATCAGAATGAACCTTTGGGAAAGTGGCAGCCACGAAAAATATGATAGAGTTGGTCCTTTTCCCCGTGATTCGCAAGGCTCGGCCGGTCTTTTTGGGTCTTTTGGGGGAAGAAGGCGGCGACCACCTAAGAGGAGAACGAAAGGAGAAGGCGCCCTTTTTTTTCCTTTTTCTTTTTCGTTCTTTTTTTTTCAACCAAATTGACTGACGTTCAAGCAGTGATACAATTGGGAGAACCAACAGAAATTCAAACCGGCAACGCAAAATGCTCATTGGCAGAGAGAATGTACAATACATATTCTTCTGGATTTGGATACTCTAAATTGAGGCGTTCCCTCGTTCAAGACATGAGACCTTGGGACTTGACAGGACCAGGTCACAAGAGTCCACGGTACGGCCAGGGTACCTGAGCCCACCGAGAAAGCAAAAAACCACTGGCACTGACCCTTTTGGGCCCTCTCTGCACGAGGGAAACTTTGTCCGGCTGAATTCCCGGATGCGAGATTCGGATCTTGAAAATCCAGGGCTCATTCTCTTTCTCTTCAGGGACAGAATTGATGCGTTTGGTTATGCACTGCCTGCTTGAGCGCGTGTGGGTGCTCACTCGCGCTGGAGTTCTTTCCCCCTCCCCCTTTGGGCCCGCATTCGGGACCACTGAAGGCTCAGGCATGCCGATCACAAAGGCGCGGTGTCTTCCGGGTGCAGGAGCCTCGCATCATTGCGATGAGGTCAGTTTGCCGCCCAGAGAATCTCCTTCAGGAGACATGGTGGCAAAATGAAACGAGGGCAAATGAGTTTGATCGACGTAGGTCATCATGTCCGGGAGCGTTAGACTTGAGGACATGATGATTGGAATTGCAATGTTGACGAGGGCGCGTGTTCCTTGTGTAGTATGGATGTGCAGTCCGTAGTCCGTAGTCGGTACACTGTCGGACAAGTCCTTCTAAGGTGCTGACGATGATGATGGCTGTACCACAGTAACTTTTACAGTCACACCAGTCCTGCGGCCAAACGGACATTAGAGATTCAACATCCACCATCGTCCAATGACCGACCGAGTCCAATCGACCAGTAAGCGCATCTATGTTTAGAACGCGGGTCACGCTCCCTTGAAGAAAGGGGGCCGTTGACAGAAAACGACCTTTTCGTCTTGTAAAGAGCCTCTCTCCCCTCCCCCCTTGTCTGTCACGAGGGAGTCTCGTGACCAACTGTTGAATTTGAGTCAAAGATGCTGACTTTGGTGCTCGAGCGTTACTCCTTATCCAAACCCCCCCCCCCCCCCCAACCCCAAAATATATAAATATAATCCACTAAATTACAACAAAGTCAAAAGAAAAAAAAAAGAAACCAAAAATCAAGCTTCACCCGATCCAAGACAGGATCGACCGCCAGCCAGAGAAGGCGCCGAGGCGGCCACCAAGAGATGCCCGACGCAAGTTAAGATCGATAGTGTCTCGGGAGGCGCCACGGCACTGCGCTCTGGTGATTGGACCCGTCGGGACCGAGATGTGAACCTGAACAATGGTACAGTGTCTGGATGCCAAAATGTATATGCCAGCATGTATAAGGTGCCGTATCATTACAGGTTCAATCAGACAATACATTATTGACGTACATACCTCAACGCTAGAATCAGAATATGTCAAAGACGGGAAAATGTCCAGATCGTAGAGGCTGCATTATGTATACGACGATACTGGCATACGGTAGGTAGCTGAAGCTGAAATCGAATACCCGCCAAGCCCAAGATATGTAAATTCACGCTTCTACATTGTATGATTCTATTGATAAAGAGTGATTATCTCCTCATATCGTTCTGATGATACCCCCGGCCTACTACTCACCTATGAGGCTCTTCAATCTCTTCTATATACCCACACAATACTCTCACTCATCACCACAATCCATGATTGACCTGATCCGGAATATTTACACGCTGACAGCAGAACAAGAGACCTGATCCTCACACCGAACGCTAAACCTCTGCCTGCCCTTCTCTGCCCCCTTTAATCATTTGAAACTAGGCGCATACATAATTGATCTCATACTTCCTGTAATACTAAAACACAATCAAATCCAAGCACGATGAATTGAGTGCTGCAAATGACCTGAAGAATTCCGGGACCGACCATGTCCAAGTCCATGGAATGGGTATGGGGGATTCATTAATAGATGAGTCGTCTGGACATACGTCCTACTCAAAGTTGGCTTCGTCGGTGGCGATTGTGCTCGACACGCAGAGCGAGAGAGTTGTCATTGGAAGACAAGGAGGGGAACATGATGTTGGAGACTGCCCGCGCACACTTGACCAGGACTGGTTTGATAAGATAGGCAAACGCCGATACAGATACAGAAACAAATACGGATTCAAGGGGAGTCGAGGTAAAAAGAGTGGACGCGAATCGTCTTCGCAAATATTTCAAATAGACTACGGAAGAAAGAGACTCACACGACACCAGATCATGAGTTCGTATCATACGATAGGAGAGCACGATCCGGGTCGAGTCCCCAAAACCACCTGTAGCACGAAACCTCCGCAGGCAAAGGGGAAAAAAAATAGCTCGCAGACATGGCGGTGGTTGGTTGGGCGGGGAGAGGCAGAAGAGAGTGAGTTGATAAAACTCCGAGAAAAAGAAGAAAAGGACTGTCGTGACAAGAGTGGTTCCTGAACACCACACAACAAGAAAACGTCTCCCCTCCACGAGGGAAAGACCGCCGCACGTACAATCATAGCCATGGGTCGACCGACGAAAGAGGCTTGGCTCGCCAAGCTCGATCCAGCACCATACCTGCGAGTGCCATGCAAGTTCAAAGGGACATAAGAAGCACAAACTCCGACGGATGCAAACGAAGCAGCCAGACTTCGTGTCAAAACATGAAAACGCCCCCGAATCAAACCACAATCGAGCCCGTCAAGCCAGACTCAATCATGGCCCAAGGCTGCACCAAAAAGGCCAAGAGCACCCATACGTCATGACAAGAAACACCGTCCGACCATTTGCCAGGATCGTCATTCGCAAAGAGGGGGGAAAGAGAGTGGACGCGATTGACGCAGAGAGGACAAAGCAAAACAGAATGACCAAGGCGAAAAAGGAAAGGGAAGAAAAAAGATCCAAGAGAAAAGACACCAAGCAGGGGTTGCGAGAGGGGACAAACAAGAAACAAGAAAATATCCTCAGACCCAGTCCGAGGATTTCATGCATGCCGCCTGGGCCACCGATGCAAGAGATCCGTAGAACACAGTAGACGGAGTCTACCAAACCAGAAGACAATTGCGCAGGGGCGCAGATAAAAGGAGAGAAGAAAAGAAAGGGAAGAAGAAAAGAATAAGCCAAGGAAAAGAAAAAAGAACAAGGGCAAATGGGAGGTCATGGGACAAAAATGCGCAGAGAAACGAAATCATGTCCATAATTGTCGAGATATGCCACGCTCGTCAAATCAAAAACAAAGCTCCCGTGCACACTTAGGCAAGCTAGGCGGCAAAAGAGCTTTGCAAATTAGTTGAAGGGAGAGAGGGCGCCGTGGTGGCAGCCGCATCCAACTTTAAAATGCGCCGCAAGTCATCCTCCATCTTCTTGGTGTCGACCGGCCGAGAGGTGGAGGAGGGGGAGTTGGTCAAGGGGAAAGCAGCCTGGTGGTATTGGGGCTGCGGGGAAACAAAGTTGTTTTGGTGCGGCACGGCCGCAGGCGCAGTCGCGGCGAAGGTGTGATTGGCATAAGGCGCAGGGGAAGAATAACCGGAGGAGTTGGTATTGCTGTAAAAGCTTGAATTGGCCCCGTTGCCGTAGATACTGCCATAGCCATTTGCCACGGGTACCTCGCGCCGCAAAGGGGAATTGGTGTTGCGAAGGGGCTGCGAGCCGGGGCCATAGACGTACGGGTTTGCCGCTGGGCTCGCGGTGTGACCATGGCCATCAGCTTGCGAGGGCTGCGGTGGGCCGGAGGGTGGGTAGCCTTGCGAAATTCCAGCGGGTGGGCCAGAGTAGGCGCGCATAGGGGTGGCATAATGAGGAACCGAGGCATTGATGTTTGGCCGGACAGGACTGGCCGCACCGAAATCACGGGTAGATTTGATGGGCGGGGAATTAGCGGAAGCAGGTGGCTCCTGAGGCCGAGGGTTCAACAACATGTGCTTCAACTGCTCCGTGGTGGCACGATACTGGTCCCCACTGGGCGCAGCGGGAGCCGGGGAGGGCGACTGAGTTGGGGAGCTTGCCGACCGCAAAGCGTTCATGCGATCTTGGTAGGATGGCGCAAAGGAGGGACCGATGGGGGAAGCTCGTGCACGATCAGTCTCCAGCTCCATTGAAAACATGCCGCCTGCAGTGTGGTTGGAATGGGAACGAAGGACTTTCGAATCGGTCTGCGGCGAGCGCATGCGAGTCGATGCCTCTGGGCTGCCCATGGTATTTGAAGCACGAGCCTGCACAGCAGCTTGAAAAAGAAAGTCAAGAGGTGAGGGCTGGTGCGAGGCCTGGCTGGGCTTGGTGGGTTGCGAGCGAGCAGTTCGTGGCTTGGATGGAGTGGTTTCAAGGTCGGCTTCCATGTCCGCGGTGTCGCTGTCAGTTTCCAAATGTGGCGCCAGTTCTGATTCAGGCAGAGACTTGGAGAAGAAGCTTGGAATAGGCAATGCAGATGGAGCAGGGGAGGCATGGAAGGTTGGACCTGCATAGGCAGCGGCGCTGTCTTTGGCTGGAGTTGCTGCGCCAGACTGGGAATTTGAATGCTTGTGGCCATTCTGGTAGGGGCCCGATGAGTTCCCATTGACATTGCGTGGTTGCGGCTTCTTGCCGGAACGCGGGGGTCTCTTCTTGGACTGGACATTGACCGACGAGTCTGTCATGGCTCCTGCGCCCGCGGGACTCATGTGGCCAGGCGGCGAAGATGGTGGGGTGTTGAGGAGAGTGGAATTCTTGAATTGAGGAGTGTTGGACTTCTTGGAAGCGCGGCGCGGATGGGGTTGGGGGGTTCCGCTCATGGCGCTGTTGGCGGTATGATTGTTGTTGTTCCGAGCGGCCTTGGGGGTGAGAAGGTGTGGAGTTTGGGCCGACATTGTGACGGTTGGTGTTTGGCTTAAGAAATAGGCAGCCGGTGCGAGAGAAGAGCGATCAAAAGAGATGTGAAATAGACGGACGAGCAACGCTGATGGGCACAGAAGTTGTGCGAACACGTTAGAAGAGGCAAGCTCAGTCACTGCTCAGCAGCTGATCAACTGTGCAAATACGCCGGAGATGCAGAGGAACGAGACCGAGGGAGAGTGCGATTTGCGAAGCGAAATATGAAAGAGGAAGTGGATTGAAGAGGGGGGGGAAGAGGGTTTCAAAAGAGGATGAAGCGGCGACGTGGAAAAGACTTTAAAGTGACGTGAAAGCAAACTCGATTGAATTGCACGAGTGCGACATGTTTGGCATGGAACGAAGAAACGTGGGTGAGGGCAAGAGGAGAAGAGAGAGCAGAGTCATCGTCAAGTGACGGGTGTCGCAGGACCGGGCACAGCGCGGCGGGGGCAATGACTAAGGCCTCCGCCACTTCCCACTCAACCCGATCCGTTTTGGTTCTCCATCGATCGTATCCGAGATCGTTTCTTTGACTGCACCCCCTTTGGACCTTTGGACCTTTGCTCCGCCCACTCCGCCCTCTCCACCGCCCAGAGCTGGTCCGCAACGATCCAAGTTGGTGTTTGCGGCTGCCGGTGGACTTAGTCCGCTCGTGACTGAGGATTGCGAGAGATGAGAGACGATGGAACCATCTGAGTCAACGAGCAGGGAGATCTCCCAAAGTGATGGAGGCTCTGATAGTGTGCTAATTCAATGAGTGATTACTTGACACCGAATTCCTTAGTACTTGCCTGCTTTCATTTGTGGTTTTTATCGTAGTTCATCTAAAAAGTGTCGGCGACCCATCCTCCAAGGTCCTATCGCTCGTTATCTAAAAGTCTCTCTCCGCCTTAAGGGACCCTACGTAATATCACCTCCAACTACCCGCCCGTACATCTCTCTCCCGCGCACCGTTTCTCCCCACCTCTCAGCAAACGAGTCGATTCACAGTCCTCCACAGACATTCAACCAAGATGGCGGACGTTGAAATGAAGGAGGCAGAGACCTCTTCCAGCAAGGGCAAAGCTGTTGCCAAGGGTGCCGACTCATCCAGCGATAAGAAGAAGTTCGAAGTGAAAAAGGTACCTTAGTCCGCCAACCTTGGGAGCCACTGACAATTCACGGTTACCCATCACGGAACTAACAAACTCACTTTGGCAGTGGAATGCCGTCGCTCTCTGGGCCTGGGACATTGTCGTCGACAACTGCGCCATCTGTCGAAACCATATCATGGACTTGTGTATGTTCCTCCGCCGCGCGGTCCACTGACCTTCGCCTGCGTTTGATAGGAAACCCCGGACTGACCTCTCTTGTTTCAATAGGCATCGAGTGCCAGGCGAACCAAGGATCAACAACTACGGAGGAGTGTACTGTCGCCTGGGGAATCTGCAACGTGTGTATCTACCATCCTGGTTCCTTTCCAGTGGAAACACCAGACTCGAGAAAGTGACATTTAAGTGAGAATACTGGCTGACCTTGTTTCCCCCACTTTATTACAGCACGCATTCCACTTCCACTGCATCTCCCGATGGCTGAAGACCCGACAAGTTTGCCCGCTCGACAACCGAGACTGGGAGTTCCAGAAGTATGGACGGTAAACGACGCTGGGCGTTGTTGTGTTTACGAGACATCTCTTCGCGGTGCCCTTTCGGGGTGGCTTATTTTCCCTCTCTCATCCTCTTATTTCACCCTCAATAACAACATTACCAACGAGATCAATGCACTACCGATACCATTTCAAGACTACTAGGCTTGCGCCTCTTTTACCAACTCAGATAATAGAATGTCTCTGTGGAGGACCAGTCATCCCCATGACTCGATTTGAGCAAGGAATTCAAGGCCCATGCAGTCGCAACTTGGTAAAAACAACTTGCCTAGTTCGAAACAAAGGTCCGGCAGGGAGACGATTCAAGACTCATGACCATTTCTCAGTCCTTTGGTTTTGCACCCAGCCATTTCAGACATGATGTTCTCGAGGATGACGATGATTCTGACAATGGTGACCCTCTCCTCCCACCGCTCTCTTCATCTCCTTCTCAAATCTCAGCACGATTTCTCAAATGCCCCGTTGACAATCAATCCAATCCCCTCTTTTCCTCACGCAGCAGGGTATTCACGCAACCTTCACCCCATCAACCACCACCCCATGGACCCCCGCCGTCCTCGCAGGCAAACTCCCAAACCACTTTTCCGGATGCCGATTATAAAAGGGCCAGGGCGGAACCACGACCAGCGCAGTAAATAATGTCCCTGCCAACCCAGTCCATAGCGTAAGATGGATGTCTTTGTAGATGTAACCGGCCAGGAAGCTTAGTGTCTGTTCAAAAGCAGAGAGGGGAAAAGTGATCATGTCAGCTTGTGTCCGATGTGCAGCAAAAGTCCAACCTGGAATGACCGAGCAGAGAGAGAGAGAAACCAAGAAACACAAGACAAGATAGAAATTAAGCTTCAGTGCTCCGGATATGAAAGGGGACCTAAACTCATAATCAAGCCTCAAGCTTAAGCTTAAGCTTGGCCTTAAGCTCGATACCCCAAACCAATCCGCGCAACAGTCCGTACAAAGCGCAATGCACAAGGCAATCTCCCACAAACACCAATCCCTCAGCCACACCCTCCATTACCATGAAATGAACTTACCCCAAAAAGTACAAGCAAGACCGTACTCAAAAGCTCAGCAAGTCGTTGGCCGTGAAAGTCCTACCCGTTTGTTCCCGCCCAGTTATCGCGATTAGCTTGAGCTTTCAATAAAAAAGACAGACGCAGGGTCGTGTAGAATCGGGGAATGTTCAGATCGCGCAGTGCAGCGTAGTCTGAAGGAGGGGATGGGCAAGAGAAGGAGGAAAAGAAGGAGGAGGAGGATTCCAATCATCTCTTACAATCTGGCCTTCAAAAGCATCTTGCAATGGTTTTAGAATGTCGTCCATGGCTTTTGGATATCGAGGGATATTCTGGGGATCGCGAATCACAAATATTTCCAAAGGGAGGGGGAGAAACAGAGAGGAAATACAGGCTGGACTGGGACTGGACTGGACTGGACGGTGGTAATGTAGTCGAATGTCGCTGGTCGATTGAAACGGATGTATGGTTCGGAGATGGGGCGGCTTATCGTATTGTTGTCATCTGCCCATCGGCTCCGCTTCCACCTCCGCCTCGAGATCTGCAGAGTGCGGTTGAATGGAGTCGGGTGATGGAGCCGATGTCTAGTAGTTGGCTTATAGAGGCGGAGCCTATGGTGGATGACGGATACTACCTAGATCAACAGCGTGCTTAGCTGTAAGGACGAGAAAGGGTTGGAAGGATTACGGAACGAGTTTGGTTTACAACGGAGTCGAGGCGTATGTGTGAAGAAAGGACAATGAAACCGGACATGAATATAGTTTGAATTTACCTATTTGCAGGGAGAAAGACCTCACCTAGCTAGGCAGCGCACAACTGCCCGTCTCATGATAGAGATGGATGGAGAGTGGGAGTGCGATATTGCTTCTGTAACATTTCTACCCAGCCGCGGCTCTACTAGCTGACGAGGGCCTCTAGTTTCTTTCTGCAACGGCCGTAGATTGCACATGTTCAAGCCACTGAGCACAAGGAAAGGTCGTGGATCCGCCGTGTTTGAAAGCTTGTCCCTCAACGAGGATGAAGAGAAATGCACGGGAAAATATTCAAGACAATTGGCCATGCAATTAATAGCATTTAGTCAGTTGGAACAAAAATAGAGATAAGCTGACCGTAGCCTCGGTCCTAATTCTGTGGCCTGTCTCAAGTCAAGGTAGGCCATCAAGAAAAGAAATTCCTCTATTGCGCCAATGCAAGACCGAGAATTATCGATGACCCCGGCGGCCTTGGTCTAGAGTGAATGATTCTGCCCCGCTGATTGCATCGACAATCAACAGCGGCTTTCACGGCGTAGGCAGCTCGAACCTCGTAGCTGCGCAGCATGTGCCTCGGTAGTCTGCGTGCTAGCTTTCACACCATGGACAGAGCACTACTCTATTCAGAGGTAACAGTAGCGCCACCATGAGCAGGTTCGAGTAACTTCCATTGGCAGGTGATCTTGTTGCCTGCAAAGTGGGCAATGATGCGATCGGCAATCTCATCAAAGCGATCCGTTGCCAAGGCCAGGATGGTTGGTCCCGCGCCAGAAAGGCAAATACCCAAAAGGCCCGGCTGAGTGGCTGGGGTCATGGATTGCAAGATCTCCGTCAGACCCGGAATGAGAGTCTGACGGTACGGCTGATGCACTTTGTCCTGCATTGCGAGATAGATCATGTCGGGGTCTGGTGGTGAGCTACCCAAGGCGGCGGGGAGCAAGGCAGCGCGTTGGAGGTTGAAAACCTGCGAGAAAAAAAAAATCGTGTCAGTGTGAAAGTGGTTCCTTCAGGTATACTTGGTGGAAGTTTAGGGTGGAAGCATGGATGACATACCACGTCGGCGCGAGTGTAGGTCTGTGGGAGCACATTGCGGGCGTTCGCTGTGGGCACGACAAAGTCGGGGATAATCGCAATCGCCTTGATCTCCGGTGCCCAGTCGAACTTGCGGTAGTGGCCAATGCCCAGTGGTGGCTCTGGGGGCTTAATGCCAGTGTCGACTCCTCCGGCGGGGGCGGGTAGCACCTCACTCAGAGGGATCTCTTTGCGTGCCACATCTTCAGGCTTGAGCTCGTTGAGGTAGGTACCGACGAAACCACCGAACAGAGAGGCGGCAACATTGTCCGGGTGCCGTTCTGCAAAGCAATGCCATTGGGTTAGTACATCTGGGCGGCGATCTATGCGGCAAATGCTTCTGGTTGGTAGAGAGTGGATGCAAAATTGCGCCGGTATCACACTCGTCTCCAGCAACATATCTGGCGACCAAGACAGGGGAGCTGAAACCCCGACGAAGCGCATACCATTGGCTCAATCGTGGCCATGCGCAAACTTGTGAGCCCTAGGTTTCTACTCACCGATCATCAAACAATAATCCAACAAACGATCCTTGCTCAGTCCCAACTTGCCGACCTCGTTGGCCAGCATCACACCAGCAACGACGGCCGTTCCAGAAGATCCCAACCCCCGACCCAAGGGAATCGGGTTGACAATATGCACGGAGGTCTCCACGGGGAATGCACGCTGGTTATGGCACCGAAGGACATAGAGGGCGACGCGGGTGATCAGATTGACCTCGGGGTCCAGACTAATCTGCTCAACGGACTTGCTCTGATCCTCGTAGGTGATGGCGCAGTTCAGCGGTAACGTCGAGGTTTGTTTTGTAGAGTCAATCTTGACATGAATATCGAGGTGGAGGGACAGGGCTAGACCGATCACGTCGAAGCCAGGGCCGATGTTCGCCGACGAGCATGGCGTGCGGATCAAGAAAGAAGTGCTCATGTTGGGCAGATGGTCGACGAGCGCGATGAGATCGGGAAGACCTAGGCCAGTCAGGAGACACAATAACTCTCCAAAAGGTGTGGGCCAGTGACTTCAATCAATGCCCAAAGAAAAGGGTTCTGGGGGTGCGATTCGCGGCAATTGGAGAAGATATGTCTTCCGCAAACCATACGAATATGGAGGGGCCGATGACTCGATGCGGGCACTTGGCGTGAGCTCAGCAGAAAAAAGCGAGCGCAAAGTCCGACGTCGGGGGCGAAAGTGGGGGCGCTGCAGCGGCTCACCTTGCGTCGCTGAGTCGCTGAGTCGTTGGATTGGAAGCTTGTGTTTGTGCTCATTGGTCCCGGGCAGAATACAAAGTCTGGTGTAGAGTGATAAGGCTGGAGGTTAAAACTACAGCACACAAGCAATGCAACGCCATCTGTCTGCAAAGCTGCTTGTGTTTGGTGTCATCGATACGAGTAAGCAGAGGCGGCTTATATGGAGGGGGTGAAATGTAATCAAGAAAGACACGAATAAAAGGGAGATTTCATTGTCTTGTCTTGCTGTACAGTAAGTAGCTTATCAACAGCAGGTAGAGCTTCCACGCCGAAAGAGTATGTGTTGATGGTCGACGGCTTTCGTGTGCATTCAGGGGATAGATATCCATTCAGATCCAAATGTGCCGCCTTGAGGCAGTCCAGTCGCTCGATGGATCAGGCAGAGCGTGTGTAGTAACCAGCAGGAGGAATCAAGATCCATCCGTGAAGAGTGCTGAGAAGATAAAAGGATCAAGGGCATATCTCGGAAGATCGGGGAGGTCGCAGAAGCAGCACGTGGACTATATCACGGGATCACGTTGAGATTCTTGAATTCGGAGTCAGCTGCATCGTGGATACTTGTTGGATTTGGCCGCCTTCCTGCATGGGTTGGTTGAATGCATAAAACCATCTCCGCAGACGCGACCACACTTCCGAGCACGGTGGCTCACTAACCATGCCTATGCAAATCATGGATATCACTCCCGCGGTTGTAGCGCAGGAAAAACGGGTAAATAGGTATCTACTGCCACCTACGTCCACGCTGCACATCTATCACGATTCATCCTCTCCTCATCGTATTACCTTGGCCCCCGGCAATCGAGCCATGTCCGCCCGCAGATGTTTATTAAGGAGATAGCCGATCGCAGTGAATGGCCTTCCATGCAGAGAAAGCATGGACTTTCTGGCTTCGGCCACTCGAAAAAGCGTAACAGTTTAGGGGGGGGGGGGGAACAGTCATAGAAAATACCTCAACCTCGCAGGACGGGATCCAGCAGGATGCGGGACATATTGTTGTCAAATTGGATTGCTCTATGGGTTAGGCATCCATTTGTGGCTGGAATACGCTCTGGATAAGAAAAAAGGGTAGACTCTGTACTTAGTAAGTGGATCCTCGTACCATTTGGCGGCACAGGCCAACTCCAGCGTGAGACATGAAGCCCAGGAGGAAGCAGAAGAAGAAGAGCAACCCATTATCGAGTCAATGAGTACGGTCTCAATCGGTTGGCCGTTGGTCAAGTTTTGAGAAAACTAGCAAAGTATACGGGAGCATGGAGTTTGAATACGTAGTCTTTAGCCTATAGTCGATGGAAAGTGATACTGCCTGCAATCAGTTCGGATATACTTGCTGATCCGCTGAGTGGGGGGTTGCGAGGTGATACTACTCAAGTGAGTCCTTGTAATGCTCGCTTCAGTCGGGATGTTCCAATTTACTTTGTGACGATTAGGCCGGTCGCTACAGTATTTACGTCGGGACCCGCCGAGAAGTTTTTTTCGCCGACGAGACCGCGGCCGAAGTGACCTCTAAGACAAGGGGGCCGTGGTGGATACTGGATGGTCTACATAATACCCCTCATAGACAAGTTAAAGGATTATTCCCAGTTCTCACGCTTAAGTTCTTTGTAAAATTTGCGGCATGAGTGTTCCGGAGCGGAGTACTGTATGCTAGACAACTGTATACGGTACAATTAATATTCAATCTGACATGTGACTGTAATTACGATAGTCTACAAAGAAACTACCAGAACGCAAGAGCTGACCAAGGACTACCGTCCTGTAAGTCTTCTGGTTATCTTGAAAAACAAAAAGCAAGCCTCCTGCTGGGCGAGGAAGGATTTCTGCTCTCTTCTACATGACTGCATCAAAGCAGTTCTGATCTATGCAATCCTGCATACTGTAACTCTGCAGCCTTGTTTCATCGGCGGTACCGTACAGGGCTTTAAATCCACCGGCACACGCGGTGCATGAGTTCCGGAGCCTGTGACTGGACCAGCGGCCCCCCCGAAGCCCGCTCCAGTCCGACAATTTTGACGGTGTAAAACTGCAATCCCCATCCAGAACCACCCGTGGCCGCCCAGTCGAGCCCGTGCGTCGTTCTCGCCACAAACCTTTTTCGGTCACCTCGAAAGCCGTCATCCATCATATCCTCTCTTCCTTCCCCCTCCCACCGCACCTCGGCCCTCGAGATTTTTCTCATTCAAACCAATCCATCGAGCTACTCGCGACTTGAGATACGCTCGCAGAATCTCTTTGTGGGAATTCAAAAAGACAGAGAGCGAAATATCTGCGCACAATTACAGACCCCTCCCAACTACCCGTTTTCCAGCAGAAAGAGAAAAAGCCTGCGGTCACGTAACTCGGAAGATTCTGCCTGTGAACAGACTTCCTCACGTACTGCATCCAAAGCTTGCGACTTAGCTCGCTCGCGTACTTACAGCTTGTCGCCCTGGAGCACCCAAGCTCCTACTCACTCGACTCCTTCAAGTTGGCGGGACTTCGCTATCTTCAGTACTCTTCCCTTCTTCACCCTCTTGCGGGCCCCAAGTTCCGGGTCTTCGGCGGGGGCGACACCAGACCCCCCTAACTTGACTTCACACCCCAATCTTAAGCGTCGCAGCCAGACGTACGTCGGGAAACGTCAGACCCTACTCAGGGGGTCTGGCTCATGAATGGAGGCCTGCTTTCCATAACGCAGTCCTCTTGATATCAGAAAAGCAAACCGGCTTACGCTCTGTGGCTGTTCGTGCTGCCGACAAAGCATTTATATCAGAACCATATCGAACTTTCAAACAAACCTCATTACTAGGGTTTCTCCCCATCACAGAGGGGAAATCTCATCTTGCCCACCCTGGCGAATTAAAAGTCTGATATTCGATCAACTCGACTCCTCCTCCGCCTCCCTCTTCCCCAAACCAATCGTTGACCACGACGAAAACCTTGGCTGGTCTCTTTCATACGGATCCCACTGAAAGACAAATCATCTCAACCGCCGCCATGTCCAGCAGCCACCGCTCAGACAAGGAGGTGTATCTGACTCGGTACAGTACTCCGGCTCCCGAGCTCGACGATCATCGCTTCCAAACCGATCCTGTGAGTACGCCTCGCATTGAGGCACCGCAAGGTGAGCTTCTCAGCAGGCAGGACGCCGTGGCTCATCAAGGTCCGAGAGGTGAACCTCTGCCCGAAAGACCCGATCTGCTGCAGCCTCAGGATGCCCTGCGTGACAATAATACGACCGTCTTCCGTGACTTTGAGCAAGCCATCGTCGATGACGATCGTTCGGACATCGATGCCGTCGGAATGGGTCGACGCATCATGATTGATCCAACATCCAATTTCCAGACGCCCCGTCGGTTCAGTGGTCTTCCGCAGGATCACCCTGGGGGTGTCACGACCCGCAGTTCCTCTGTCTCGGCCCGCTCATCGTCTCCACCCAACTCAGTCGACGCGTTCGCGGACCCCCGCCGTCGTGAACGTGCCAACACTTTGGAAAGCCATGCGGCACCCGACCTGGAGGCTATCCTGCAGCGGACCGTCTCGGGAGGAACTCACGCACGTCGTCCCACTTTCAGCAATGCGAGTGTTATTCGCCCTCAGCCTGGTGATATTTCGGTGTGCGCCCTCGATGAGCCTGGTGTGCAGATCACTTTTGAGGAACCCGGTCGCATTCCGGTCATTGATTATGAGGAATTGGAGGAATTTGTCGCCCTGCATCAGCAGAAAGAGGCTGCCCATATCTGTCGCCGTAAACACAGCGTGAGCTCACAGAGCAAGAAACCGCGGATCTTTTATGATCTGCGCCCCGGCGCCAAAAGCCCCCTCGGCGATGGGCACAAGCATTCCGAATCGGCCAATTCGTCGGATACATGTGGTGTGTGCGATGAAGACGAGAAGCAAACCGCCAAGGTCCTGGATGAGAAGGAACTGATGGCGACTCTGCCCAATGCGAACGATCCCATGCGCTTTGGGTTCTTCTCGTCCGAGTCTCAGACCACGGTGCACGCGGCGGAGCTGGGGGATTTGGTTCTCCCCGGCGACAGTTTCCGCGACTTGTTCCAGTTGGGTCCAGAGGGTGGTGTATGGTGGTTGGACGTGGTCAACCCCACCGAGGCGGAGCTGGGTGCCATTTCCCGTGCGTTCTCCATTCATCCGCTGACCACGGAGGATATTTTGACGCAGGAAGCGCGTGAAAAGGTGGAACTCTTCAAACAGTACTATTTCGTCTGTTTCCGCACCTTTTACCAAATCGACAAGTCCAGCGACGATTTTTTGGAACCCGTCAACTTTTACATGGTCGTCTTCCGCGATGGGGTCCTGACATTCTCCTTTTCGGAGAACCCTCACGCGTCGAATGTGCGCAAGCGTATCGGCAAGCTGCGCGACTATGTCTCGCTCAGCAGTGACTGGATTTGTTATGCCATGATCGACGACATTGTTGATAGTTTCGGCCCCGTCATCCGTGACATTGAGCTCGAGTCCGAGGCCATCGAAGATCATGTGTTCATTGCGCGTGTGGACGACTTTGAGACCTTTCTGCCTCGGATTGGCGGTCTCCGCAAGAAAGTCATGAGTCTGATGCGTCTTCTTGGGGGCAAAGCGGATGTCATTCGTGGTTTCTCGAAGCGGTGTAATGAGCAGTACTCGGTAACCCCTCGCGGCGACATTGGTCTCTACCTGGGTGATATCCAGGATCACGTGGTGACCATGATGTCTAACTTGGCGCACTTTGAAAAGATGCTCAGTCGGTCGCACACCAATTATCTGGCCCAGCTGAATGTCAACAATATCGTCATGGGTAATCGTGTCAACAAGGGGTTGAGTAAGATCACTCTGATCGCGACCATCCTGGTTCCGATGAATCTGATCTGCGGTCTGTTTGGTATGAACGTCAATGTTCCTGGCAAGGATGACGATGGCCTCGCCTGGTTCTTTGGAATCATCGGGGTGATGGCGGCGATTGTGGTTATCAGTATGGTGTTGGCCCGATGGCAGAAGCTTGTGTAGGGGAGTCGGTAGGGTAAGCGCAAGCGGGGAAAAAAAAGGGGCGAGACAAGGAGATCATTGCCGATCATCTGGATGTCGACAACAGTTGCGACTGCTTCTGAACGCCCTCTCGTTCTGTGTTTTGTTTTGTTTCGTCTTTTTGTCTCGTTTGCATCCACTCCTTTTGAACTACGTCATGTCATGATTGTGCCCTTATGATTGATATCCCTGTGATGCTTTTCTGATGCTGCGATACATCCTATGAGCGCGGACTGGCAGTTGACACGTTCTGGTTCGTTTTTGACATTTTGGCTGGGAATACATGCTTGAATTTTGATTTTCTTGTCTCATCTGCATCCGAGTAATGATCACTCCATGTAATAATGATATGCCCATCACATGTCTCTCCGTTCATTCGAAGCGGTCTCGATTCCTTCCACTCCAAAAAATAAGTTCTGAGCTGGCCCACTGACTCCAGCGGTTGGAAGCCACATGTGGTTCCAGGCAGCAAGGCACTCGATTTCCGATAAGGCTGAACTTTCCTCGATAAGCAAGGGACGGGTAGTTCTCCAATCTACAAAAGTCGAAACTCAGCTGATCAACACCAGTGCTAAATGTCGCTCAGGTCTTTGCGCTGTCTCGAAGAAGGATCGCGACCTGTTCGAGCACCGATTTCCAGCTCTTGACATCCTCATCTGCTCACTGCCACCTCCTGACGCCTCCCCCGACCTCTCTCTGTCCTCAGATTAAAAAAAAAGTGATTCTCCCATCTCACACGCAATCCCGCGGAGCAACTCATCCCCCTCCCTTTGGAATTTACCACATCCATGCGCCACCACCCGACTGCACTGCAGTATCTCCTCGCTGCAACAGTCACCAGCAGCCTCAGCTCATATGGCATCCATCTTGCTGCCGCCTCTAGCGACCATTCGCCTGACGCCCGGCGCGAGACTGAGAGCAGCCTGATCGGCGGGCCGATCATTAGCAGCGGGGCTGGATTTCCCGTTGCGCTGGACTCATTCAACGGACTGGATGTGCCAGGGCCGAGACATGAAGACTTAGAGACGGGCTCATCGTTATACCCTTCCGAAAGTGACTCCGGACAATTGGATCTTGTGCGGAGGAATTATCCCGCAGATGCCAAATCATTAGGCAACAATCAGTTCCAGCAGCCAGTCATTGAAGTCGGCGGGATTCAATGGTTTTTCGTCACCAAGGAAGTGGTGAATGGGGTCAAGGCCCAAATCACATCCACATTACCCGCGAGTTTGAATGCTCGTGAAGCAGAAGAAGAAGACAACTCGAAATTTGAATTGCGGAGACGAGAATTGCTCGACGACGACGGCGAAGAGAGGGAAGAAGAGGAAGAGGAAGATGAATTATTGGCCAAACGTGACCAAACGACCGTCTACCTCTCGTTGACAACGTGTAGCAAGCCTACGACGAATAGCACGGATGCCGCACCGGGTACATTTCCTCAATTACAAATATACTATTCGACAGACCCGAAGCTATCCAAGCCCGGACCTGGCCAGGATGATAGCCGTCAGACCCTCGTCTCTGCCGTGAATGGCTTCGCAAATGCCTCGATCACCACCGATGGCGATATTTTCATTGGCGTTGCTGCACCCAACTCCACAGCGTGGAAGGGGAATTACAAATATCAAATCGCCACCTCCATCGATGCCCCTTTCCACAGCGTCATCGACAACGATCCTTTCCTGTACTTTATCGACGCCGACATGTCTGCGGCACTCCTGGTCACCAACAACTTGACCCAATCCGATCCGGATTCCAGCAACTACAAGCAATGGATGAACCTCACCCCACCATTTACCATGTTTGCGCACAATGTGAACAATACCGCACTAGCAGGACTGGAACGGTCTTACTGCGCGTTGGAACAACTATCGTCGCTGGGAAGCATCAGCAGCTCGACCGAGGTCGGCATGACCTCTCGGGGACTGGGAAATAAACCCAAGGAGCAATTTTACATTACGGGATTGAATCGGAGTTCGACCTATAACGGCATCTTGGCCATGCGTGGGAACTCGACCCAATGGGATAATGGAATTATTGGCGGTGGTGGGAAGGTCTGGAAGGCAATGAACTTTACCACCAAGGCTGGTATGTACTCCCCCCTCAAAAAAGCAAATTCTGGCTCACCGAATCCGAATTCCCCGTTCTGGGGACGTGTATTGTGATCTTTTTGTTGTCTGTCTGTCTGTTTGGGGGTGGTTCTTCCCCTCAAATTGAATTCCACTGACCCAGTCATGATACAGACGACAACTGCGCCGTCCTCTTCAACCTCACCTTCTGCTCCGAGGTCGCCTATGCCGTCCCCGCCAACCCCAAACGCACCAACGTCAGCCAATTGCGCAACATTTACGACAATTACGCCTCAAAATACTATCAAAACTTTAATTACAGCCTTCAGCAAGTCCAATGCGACGCCAAACCCGAATCAATGTACTCTCTCGCAGTCGGCTGCGACGACTGCGCCCACGCCTACAAGCAATGGCTCTGCAGCGTGACCATCCCACGGTGCGAAGACTTTTCCAGTACAGCCGACTACCTCCAAGTCCGCAACGCAGGCCAGGCCTTCATCAACGGCTCCGCCCTTCCCGAGAATAATGCATATCGGACCAACCCCGTCACGAACGTGAGTCGGAATCCGCTGATCGACTCGGAGATCCAACCGGGTCCGTATAAGGAGATCCTCCCGTGTCTGGACATTTGTTCGTCGTTGGTCAAGTCCTGTCCGTCGACGCTGGGGTTCGGATGTCCGACGGGAGAGTGGTTGAATGCGAGCTATGGATATCGAAGTAGTGATGGAGACATCACTTGTAGTTATTTGGGGGCGGCGTTTTATCTGAACCGTGCGTCGAAGACGGGACTGGCGCTGGAATGGCCTGTCATTTGGATGGTAGCGGTTGTGGTTGTCGCTCTTGTCGAGGGTTGGGGTTTGTAATGTACATATGTCACATAGATGGATGTGAATAGATTCATGGCAAGCAGTGTGGTCATTCCTCAATGTAGACAAAATGGATGATGATACTTCGACTGGATACAAGGCAACTTTTTAGATTTACAGTACCCCCCTCGGCGTGACGTACCTATTCAAGGCGATATATTAAGATAACCGAAGATTCCTCATGGTCCAAGGAACCTTTCATAGATGAGCAATTCAGTCCAAATCTCATTCAATCAAATCATGTTCAAAAAAAACCTCCAGCTCCAAATCCAACCCGACCCAGCCCACTAGAATATACATGGTCAGTAGTTACCGACTTGATATGATCATCTCCCAACTAAACAACCCTAGTAGGTAAAGCTCCGACTTTTCATCCGCATCTTAATCATCTCACAGGGCCACCATCCCTTCTTATAAAAACAAAATAACAAAGAAAAAAAAAAAGAAAAAGAAAAAGAAAAAGAAAACTCCCCCTTCCCCCATATCCCATCAATATCCCAAATCACCAACTTAACTCACTCTTCCCACCTCCCACCCCTCCACCCTCCACCTCCACCCTCCGATCCCCCCATCTCTCCCTCCAAACATCCCTCTCCTCCTTCCACAACTCATTCACACACGGATCACACGAACTCCCACAACACATCCCCAATTCCGGCGGTGGCGGCGGATCGTTATGCGCGCGCGACGCCGCACGGAGAAGTTGTTTCGTGCGGGTCCCGCTCAGACGAGTCTTCTGGAGACGTTTAAACGTGGGCGTTTCGCTAGGTGTGTAGTATGCTTCTATATGCGTGTGTGCGTGCGGATGTGTGTTGACAAGATGGGGTAGGGGATGATTTTCACGGGTGGACTTTGATTTCTTTTCTGGGTTGAGAGGGGAGAGGGGAGGATTGGTTTTGGGATTGGGGGATTTCGAGTTTGAGGACGAGTTGGTAGGGGGATTTGGGGTTGGGGATGGAGTTGGAGTTGGAGTTGGTGATAGGGTGGTTTTGAAGAGGGAGGTGATTGGGGTGGAGATGGTTGATAGGAGGGATGAGGGGGGTTGGGATTCGGGTGAGTGTTGTATAGGACTGGGTGGATGGGGATGGGGGGTCATGTTTGGTGTTTGGTGTCGAGGGTCGAGTGTAGAATGTTTTTTTGGTTCGCTTTTTGATAGTTCAACGGTTGACGGTGGTCTCCGGGGATGGAAATGGGTTTTGATCAAGGTTGGCGTTCGGTGTGTCAATTTGTCTGATTTGATTCACTTTCAGATGAGATCAGATGTGATTCTGACGAGATTGATTGTGTCGTGATTGCCCGGTCTTAAACGGACGCTTTGTAGTGCCGGCCGTATACCAAGTTGAGAGTATACAATGATGGGATGACTGCTCTAGATCCTTGCACTTTTGATTCGGGTTTGAGTCGGAGTTGTCTCGGGACCTGGTTGATTTATGAGTGTGATGAGCTATGTGGTAATTTGATATGGTGGAAATGACTTACCTCTGACCACTCGGCATAGAGAAAGAGGGAGAAGAACAGAGTGCCCAGTTTTATCTTCAGACTGGCTGGCGCATCGACTGGGAGACTCTCTGCCTTTCAGATCCGAGATCGGGCCGAATAGGAACAGATTCACTGGCAATGCTTGGCGGGCTTTCGGGACGTGCCGTAGTGCTGGCGTACAAGAAGTTCAGCCGAGCAAGTAGAATAGAGATCCTGCTCGGAATGGAGACTGGCCTGAATGTCAAATTTTTCCTCAACAAGGCGTAGCTTGAGATACAATTTATAATGAAAAAGGATGCTCGGAGGTACTTAGTATTCGATACGCAGTGCCCAACCCGATGAGGGCCGCTCGAAGCCCATCCGATGTACGAACCCGCCCTCTCCAGTACAAGAGCAAGCTATTTTACCACGCCAAAAAAAAGAGTAAAAAATAAATAACAGAACGTTCATCATTGGTATCATCATTCATAAGTTTCGACCAAGTCTCCCTGACTCTGGGCCTATTTTCGCCGTGGTGTGGGCGTCCAGATATTCCCGAGTCCCGACTTGCTGGTTGATCCGGACCCTCGTGGTGTGCTACTCCCAACCTGCGACAAGAGCTTTTGCGCTGCCGGGGTCAACATCTTTGTCTTTCCTCCCACGACGGCTCCCCCCGGCGTGCGCTGTAATCCAAAGTCAATTCGGGGGCTACTGGCGAACCGCGGCGTGGCCGTGACGGGCGTTTTCAAAGTCTGAGCGGCCTTCTCAGCTCGCTTGGTCCGCGAAACACGATCGACCATGCGATGGTGAAGAGCCTCGCGCTTGCGAGTCTCGCCAATCTGAAACGGATTGGGTGTCGTGTCCGAGGATGACCCCAGAAGTCGCCAGTCCGCTTTGTAATCGTCGGCAGACGATGTCCCAAAACCCGGATCGGGCTCATCTTCGTCAACAAACGCATAGCCATTGACGCGAGGGGTCTCGCCACCCGGTATGGCAGACGCTTCGGATTCGCCCAGGTGCGGACGGCCTGCGATGGCATCCTTGATGGCGGATAATGAGGGAGAGGGCGGGACAGCGGACGCTGCATCGGCAGCGGCAGCAGCGTCGTGATCCAGGAGCCGCGTGTTTTGATACAGAGTTCGTTTAGGACCGGCGCGAGAAGCGGTCTCGGCCTGTTGTTGAAGGGTCTCGTGGGTGTCCTCGATTGAAGATGGGAGGAACATGAGACCATTGTCCGGACGGTGTTTCCAAGCATCCGGTCTGGCTGGCCGCGCGTCAAGATCGGTCTTGATATCGGTCTCTCCCGTCTCTTTTCGCTTGGTCAGGCTTGTCTCAGGATTGCCGCCCTGTGCGGTGATACGCTTGACCTCTTGCTTGTGATGAGCGATTTGACGCGCCGATGGAATCTTGTTGTTATTCCAGAGAAAAGCGTATTTTTCACGCTTCTTGGTATTTTGCTTGTCCAGAACTTTGTTGAACGATTCGTTGTCTTCGCTGGTGTACTTTGCCTGAAAGGCTGTCAAGCCCATGTTGGACACGTCGGGGATTTCTTTGCCCTTGACCGTTGACGCTGTCGTCGCTGTCGTCGCCGTCGATGCTACCGACATGGGAGTATCCCCACCCCATCCACGGGGCGTCTCATCGGATCGGCCGGCCGAATGACGAACAGGTGTACCCGCCACCGACCCGGTTTCCGTCTTGCGCCTGGCGTTCGAACCCGGCGTAGGAGTTCGCATCATATCTGTCAGTCGCTTCTTGGCACTGGAGATCCATGCTTTGTCCTTGGAATCTAATGCATCGAGATATTCCTGTTTCGCCTGGGTCTCTAGCAGACCTGGAAAGAAATCGCGGGCGATAATGTGGGAGAGCGCGCTCGTGTAAATGTCCTCGTCCAGAACGGTCGCGGGGCGCTTGATTCGTTTTGGAGCGGGAGGAGGGGGCATCATCTGGCTGTCTGGTCGCTTTGCCAGAGCATTTGACGACGAAGGAGACGCCATGGCTTTGACATCGATATGGTTGCAAAGGTGAAGAAAGGAAAGACGGGGGAGCTGGGGAATTGGAAACGTCGCAAGTCACATAGGCTCACAGCTGCGTAGGATCTCTAAACGGTGACCCGATAAGATAAGGATGAAGTGGGTCATGATATCACGTGGATCTGTACAGTATCTCGCCAGTTGTCGGAGAGAGAACGTTTCGGTTCGCCAAGTCGAATTTGGCAGTATATGAACGATGTTTGCGGTCGTCGAACTTTTGACTTGATATCAAAGGATCGTTACTTTGACATTCTTTGGAAATAACCAGAGGTGCTGCATAAGGAGTCTTTGAAATGGAAGAGCTCATTCAAAATTTGACAAATGACTTTGAAGTAATAATGTGTAGCTGAATACCAGATGCCTCACACAGACTTGAGACTCCACTTGACATACGTTCTCTCTAACCACGTCACAATCATCTTGATAATCTCGGAGCATAGTCTAGATATAGGAAAGGAAATGCCAATAGAACCTTGTATGCACCAAAATCAGAGTGTTCATAGGGAGTAAAAATGACAAACTATAATATTCGACTTCGTGGAGCACACTTATACGTCCTCGACACATGAGACTATGAGACAGAAAACAAGGGTCACCACTTCAATTTCCATATCCATTCAACGCCCGTTCTTCCTCCTTTCCCTCTATTTTGTCTTGCAAATAGCGGAGTATTCCCCATCACACAAGGGTCATATTTCAAACCCCATTTGAAAAGTACCCTGAACTTTCCTCACTCGCAAATCGCAAAAATCTTCCAAAGTTCGCACACTTTCTTGATTAACTTGTTTTTCTCAAGGCATGACGAGCTGTGTAATGGAAGTACTATTACTTTTTGAATCGTTGAGGCTGGTTTATTATGGACAGAAAACTTGTCCACCAGGGACACGATCAGACCTTGACGGTATATGAGTATGAGTGAACTTTTTGCTTGACAGAAAGATAAAGTAATCAAGCGATTCATCTTTTGATATTTCTTCTGGCGCATTTGAAAGGAGTCAGATATCGGCCATAGCCAAATAATTTGCGCCGCCTGACATTTTTATCACTCAGACCACCACCACGACGGCATTCGAAAAAAATCTGGAAGAAAAAAAAGCCCACATAACTCGAGATATGCCAATCCAACACGGCCATGCTCTATTGTTGTCTAATAAGATATCTCTGTGCTATGACCTTGTTTCAAACACACAAGTAATACAGTACGCGATGATGTACCCTGAAACGCTAAGTTTCTGCAATCTTTTAAATTACATGCACGTTGCAGTCCGATCTACATGCATAGCCATCATGACTTCATCCTTGCATTCCATGCATCGGGCAAAGGATTCAGAAATTACTCGGGGACCCGCTCTCTGATCCCGCTTGACCGGCTTGATATCCTCGGTCTTTTGTGGGTTATGCAGTTTAACTTGATCATATCACAACATAATCTTTGGTTGTTGAATCTGTATGTAGAACATTCGCAGCATACTTATATCTAATATTATCCCCGAAAAACCCCCCCTCCTACCTACCCAAGTCATAGATCTCCAAAAAGCAAAAGAGAAAAAGAAAAGAAAAGAATCCGTGGTACACACACAACTATCAATTCCACAATAGCCCAAAAGACCCCCCAAAACATTTCTTCATCCCCCCCATCTTCCGTACTCTCCTAACCTCCAGCTTGGCACTACAAGTCCTGCCTAGAATTTCAAAATGATCGACCTTCAAACCATATACCACCACACCATCCACTTCCAACTCCCATTCCCGCGATGACCTAACCCCCGGGCATTTAAAGTCTACTTTTTACAGTGCAATTTCCCCTTCTATTTCCCGGGCGACTTGACTCTTGAAAAAGGCGGTGTCGATCAAACAACACACTCACTCACTCAAAATGCCCAACGTATAGATTATACCCGGGCCATACATACGTATCTATCCATGAACCGCCGATCCCAACTCTAAGCCTAGCCTAGCCCAGAGCCCAGTTAGTCCCTCAACCCATGGATACAACACACACTCGCCCCTACCCAAACAGAGAAAGAGAGAGAGAGAGAAAGAGAGAGAGAAATAAGAGCCCGCCTACTTCAGCCCTAAATTTGAGTTAGGTTTGCCAACGCTTTTCGGCATAGGACCGAAATTGATCGTCGTTCATTTAGTCATTTATCCTCTATGTTTCCACTCTTCTTTTTTTTTTGGTTTTATTTCCTTTTCAAGGCAAACAAAACAACCAAAAATCAACTCCAAATTCTCCCTCCCCCCCCCCAAAAATTAATAATAATGAAAAATGAAAAAAATTCAGGTCCAACTTCCCCACCAGACTTTCAACCTCGACCTACGTAACTACGTACATGCGTACATTAGTAACTCAAGCCCAAAGATCCCGTCCCCAGTTCCCCCCTCCCGAAAAACTCAAAAAACCAAAAACAAAAAAAAAAAAACGGTTGACTCAATTTTGAGAACGGGTCAAGTTTCAAACCCTTTTACTGCATAATCTACTTGTGGAAAATACCTAAGTACCTGAAATAGTATTAAATGACTACATATGTGGTCATACTGTACATGTCGGGTATGATATTTAGTAGGTACCGTTGATTAACTGGTTGAAAAGAGGGAAAAAGACTGGAGTCTGAGTCTGTCCGTTTGAAGGTGCTCTTCCTCCCTAACAACAACAACCCCACTTGTGATCTTTTTGGGACTTTTTTGTTTTTTGTTTTGATTTAGAAGGTGGAAGGGGGGGGAAGAGGGGAGGGGGGTAATTGTTTATCTGCACTTTAGTACATATACATTTGATATGGTATAGTTTCTCTATAGAGGGTGTTGTGGTGAAGGTTGAAAAAGTATAATATATTGTATTAGTATCTTATCTGGGTCAAGTGTCTGGGACGTATATACCTTAAACGTAAACCCGGACAGTTAGGTACAGAACCTATAATCTCCTAGCCGTGTCTGCATTCATTTCTTCCCCTCCTCGTCGTAGCCTCAGAAAGCTATATAAACACCCAATATTAGGTACTAGGACTGATTGGAGGCACTAAAGTTGCTAACCTATTAAAAAGAAGACACAGATTCGAAATCCATATTTGCATCACGGCGTATATACCTATTTCTCTTGAATGCTCTATAAAAGGTTTGCCTTGGCATGAATTTCTGCGCTTGTCTCATCTAATTTGACCCCTTCCAATGTACAAAAGACCATATCTTCACACGTTCGCTGAGAAATGCATCGCACAGGGATAACCCGGTTGCAAAGACAGAAGAACAAAGAGAATTCCAACAGTAAAGCGAAAAAGAAAAAGAAAGAGAGAGAGAGAGAGAGAGAGAGAGAGAGAAAGAGAGAAAGAGTATAACACCCAACCATGAAATTGGTAACTGGTACGTAAAACAACCAGCAAAAAAAACAAGCGTATCAATCAGGCAAGAAAATGTGTGAGGTTCAGACAGGTCATGGGCTCGTAGAGATCTATCACGGACAGAGCATCTAATATATAAGAAAAACAAAACACAAAAAAAATGAAGGCCAGTGAGCAACTAGCCTGATGAATGGGCTGGCTCCTGGTTCGCGTGCGCCATATATGAATGTGATGAAAAAAAAGCCAAAAAAAGAAAATCCAAGGCCATCATTTTTGCGTTCCAAAAAAAGAAAAGAAGATTGCTTTTCTCTTTTCTTTGTTTTTTCTTTGCTTTTTTTTTCTCCCTTCAGGAGGGAGCGGATTGAAGCAAGGCAAGAGGGATGAGTGTGAGGAGAGAATGGAAAGGACAGGGACGAGCTCAGCTCGCAGGGGTCGGGAAGAGGGAGTAAGAGGTGGTGCGGGACTTTTTGCGATTGGGGTTTCGGTTCGGTAGGGTGGGAAGGGCGGGTGTTGATGTTTGGATGAAGACTGGACCAGTTCCGCTGCTACTGGTTCTGATACTGACGGCATCAGCATCGGCTGCCACGTCCGGGACGCTCTTACAGCGATCATGTAGTGCGGCCTCGGCACTGGCCAGGCTTGCGTTGCTGTCGGCGTGTGCCAGCATATGAGACTCGGCTAGACTTTTCGTCGGACGGTGCAAATTGCCCGAAGCAGGACGGGCCAGGATTTCTGCGGCGCCGAGTCGATCCGTCGGCATCAGTTCGCGTGAATTGCACAAAGAATGCACGAGTTCCGGGACAGAGGCCGTCGAGACGGAGGAGCGGTGCTTGCGCACGATGCTGGCCGCACGGGAGAGCATCAGACTCTCCTGCGAGTTACATTTGCTGATGGGCGAGAAGCTGGACCGAGGTGAGCCGTTGTGGAGACCGGCCAGGGGGAATGGAAAGTGCCGGTCTGACGAGGCATCGGCATCGGCGTCGGCGCCGGAGAGGTAGTCTTCATACATGATGTCGTGATTGAGGTGTTTGGAAAGGATGGAGGGGGCGACGGGGTGAAAATACCCCGCTGGCTCGTGGATGAAAGCGCGGTCGTAGTCGGTCGAAGGGGTGGGGACGGAAGCGGGAGGTGCGCTTGAGCGTGCAGAGGACTGATCGAGGTCGGGAGTGGCCACGGTGGAGATGCTCAATGGACTGGGATCGAGGTGTCGACTAAGCTTTCGTGGCGCCGACGAGCCCCAGGACTCGCGGGCCCCGGCAACGTTACTGGCCTGGGGCCGGGTCTCGTCGATGGAGGTGCGTGTCCAGTCAAAGTCCGAGGTGGACTCTGCAGCGTGCTCGTAGCAATAGTCAATGTCCGCATCCCACGAATCATACGCCAGGTCCTCGCCGTAGGAGAAACTTTGTCCACCGGGGATCACGGGGGAAGTGCCATCCAGCTCGTCGGTCATCACGTCTTCCTTGGGCGAAGTGACGGGCCCCGTTTGAGGAAGGGTGGGTGAGCTGAGAGCTTCGGAGAATTTGCGAGACAAGTCCTCCGCGATGTATATCGAAAGCGGGTTTGTGGGAGCCACCAGACGACCAGTCCGACGAGGTTCCACCGTGCCAGGACTGATATGCGAAGTCGATCGAGAGTGGGCCGTGTTGGTGCTCGATTCGGGGCTTTCCCACAATCGCGTGCCTTCGTCCTCCTCGGGCACCTCTTCCAGCTCGTACTGGCTGCTCAAGGACGTTTTGCGCGCGTTGAAGCTGTCGGCGAATACCGGGCCAAACTGGATCTTGCTCGGCGATCGCTCGGGGCCAATGTACTCGGGGTAGGTGGGCACAAGGTTCAGTCCCAGAATCTCGTCGATAGCCCGAGGCGCCGGTTCAATGTTCTCCTCCGAGGGTACCTCGGGAACCATTGGTGGAGGCGGAGTCGTGGGACATTGGCGAGGATATCTCGAGACGGGGCGAGAAAAGTTCTCGAAGGTGCGAGATTCTGTCCGCATGTGGCCTCCTTGGCTGGGACTCATCGACACTGATGCGGTGGGCGAGGCGGGGGGACTTTGAGGCGCCCGCTCGTTCACCGTGGTGGCGGTTCCAAACGCCGCGAGGTCGTCACTGGAGACATTGCGAAAGTTGAGATCATCGGCGCGAATACCCTTGAGGCCAGCCTCGGGACGCTGGGAGGCGCGAATGACGGAGAACTCGGTGACGAGGTCGTTTTCACGAGTTTGATCTAAGAGTTGGAATTGCGAGGGACTGGTGTGGGTGAGATGATGGAAATCAAATGGATCGGAGATGATGCTCTTGAGTCGTTCATCTATGGAAAAAAGAGATTGGAAGAAATCCCATGTCAACACTCAATTCGTGCTGGGAGTCCGGTGTCTGGTGGATGCGGCAATCCATTGACCGGGACAATGAAACCCATCGGAGGGACCGGGGTGAACAGATGTCAAAGGGGGTGGTGATCAAGAGTAAATTGTAGACTTACGATGATCGGCCTGTCGCCCTCGATGCCGACTCGGCTTCTCACTGCGGGGCTCGTCCTCCTCGTCCAGCGTGGCGGCGATGGTGATTTTGCTTCCTTGTCGGCGGAGAATGCGACTTCCGCGCGACAGCAGCGACCTGGACGACCGCTCTGACCTCTCGGCACGCATTCCCAGTACCGACGGGGCTCGTTCATCCTGCAGATCACTCGATTGCTCCACCGAGGACATCATCGATGAGCCCGGGGAGCGGCGCGACACCGTGGACATCGTGGTGTTACTTCTTGAACGACTCCCAAAGACCGACAGGCGTTTGGGACTCGGAACGATGGCGGTCGAGCGTGACCGAATATGCGATGCATGTTCTGGCGGATCGTTGGAGGAACGTGTCGAAGGCGGATCACTTTGACTGGACTGATCATCGTCCCACTGTGCGGGGAGACGAGCAAAGGCCGACATGGTTCGGGATGCCGACCACTGGATGGTCTCAAGTGCACAAGAGGGGACAAAATAGAGGTTGATGAGGAGATGGGTGAATTTGAATCTCGACTTGCGCTTGGGGAAAAGAAATGAAAAAGAGAAGAAAAGAGCACCGCACTGCGCCCGATGAATTGGGTGAGGAACGTTGTTGTTCCTTTTGAAGGACCAAAGAGAGAGAAAGAGGAAGGGAGAGAGAGAGAGACACAGAAGCAGGTGGAGACGAGACAGTTCAGACGGGATGGGCGGGCTGGACGTCAAAGATGTCCAATTTAAGGGCGATCAAGTTGAAGCGGCACTGATTGGTGCGGTTTCATGGTCAGTCGAGGCACCAGGCTCGAGGCTATATGAAACTCTCTTCTTTTCAAGGTGCAAGAGAGAGAGAGAGGTGCACACCGGGTCTGTCGAGAATAGAAACCTTCGGTGGTCTGTGGGAACAATTGACCCCTTCCGGTGTTTGAGAAATGGAGGGGGGAGTTTGAGAGTGCAAAGGAGAGACTGGTCGATAGATTGCAAGATCGTGGAGAGAGCTTTTCCGGGTGGAGGAGAAGGAAGGTGGAAGTGGACAAGGGGACCACAAAATTGAGTCACGATGGAAACGCGATACTACTACTCTTCAGATGAAGATCTCTCTCGGACGGCAGCGCATCAATCAAGACCTGAAAGGAGGAGAATCGGTACAGTCCACACATCCACAGATACAGATCAGAGGAAGAAAGGAGAGGAATGGTGAACAAGCGTTCAACAGAGAAAGAGAGAGAGAGAGAGAGAGGGAGGGAAAGATCCAATGAATCAAGAATCAATGAAGGTGCGTCGAGAAGATGCAGGTTCTAGAGAGTAAGAACGAAGAAAGAGACGAGGGGGGAAAGGAATTGGGCTCTGCTGATGGACAGTCTGGTCTGGAGCAGGCGGATGAAGAACTCCAGAACGATGGATCCCGACGATGCATCCAGAGGGACTCCCCAGAAGGCCGAGAGGAGTGTGATTCTTTGAGTCCGTGAAGAGAAATTATGGGCAATGCGCACCCAGTAATTCCCACTACGAAACAGGTCCATCATTACCAATAAGACTAATAATAACCACCGCTCCCGTGCCCGCCGTGGTACACGACGTGCCCCATCCGCCGCCCCGTACGGTAGGAGATGTCAACCTCTCGGTACCAGATTCATAAAATAAAAGATTGGCAATCCCTGTAAGACAAGAAAAGAAAAGGAAAAACAAAAGAAAAAAAAAACAAAAAAAAAGAGAAAGCAGAAAATGGTAAATCCCAAAATCAACCATCCCAAGACCCAAGACCACAAGATTCCCACTTTTCCACGGCTGATTCCAGAGAGACTCCAGAAAGGAGCCTCGGTGGATCCGAACGTTCAGGGGCGCTACGCGATGATTTGAGAGTTCGACCGTTGCACAGACAGGACGCCGTCACGTCCGCTGAACTGCTCCGGTCCACTTCCACCGGCACGATACCGTCGCATTTTGATGGGATCGGAGGGGGATTTCCTCTTTACTGTGGCCCGGGGGGAGATTGGCATCATGACTAGCTTCGTAGCTCCTCTCGGTCTGGCCCAGATGGCGGGAGACGGGCCATATCGTCCCAGAGTCCAGAGTTTGACATGATTTGATTCCATTTGTCTTTGTGTTTGGGTGTCCTATCCATCAGCCCTGATCCTCCTCGACTTGATGCATTGGGGACGGGGACCAATGCAGATATCCTTGTTGATATTTTTGCATTCTTTGATTCCAAAAAAAAGTCCCATATCATGTGTGCCTTCGTCAGTGATGACCCCGATCGTCCACAAAGAGTCCCAATTCCATGGAACCATCCACGCAAATGGTCCCGATGGAGCTGACTTGCGCGTGCAAACCTCCTCGGGAGGTCGGGAACGTGTTGGTTGAAAGGTGGAGAGCCATGAGCCCTGGACGCTAAACCACTTTTGGAAAGAATCGGCGTGAGAAGAAAGGAGGAGAGGCCCGGGGGGGGGGCCCGGCCCCCGGGGGGCGGGGGGGCCGCCCGCGGGGGGGGGGAGCGAACCCTAACCCCGGGGGCCAACCCTAAGCTCTCCCCTGGCGTAGGAACCCTCACTCCCGA